>PVJA010020902.1:0-36356 GCA_004027025.1 Myocastor coypus | reverse complement strand
GTGGTCAAGGGCAAGTTGGAGCAAGACCTGTATAACAAAACATTTTTTTTTTTTTTTTTTTTTTTTTTTTTTGGATCTTCCAGGGTCAAATCCCCTCAGGATTAAGTTTGGGACCACAGGCAGTACTTTGTAGAACTGTTGTTAGTGTCAGCCTTCGGGATGAGTCACGGCCATTGTCCTTAAGCAATTTTTAAAAGCAATTTCTACAACTAAATGTAGGATACCTGTGAGCTCAGCAACTTCTGGGAAACTTACATAGCAAAGCTTTAACTTGAGGCACCAGTGAGATGGTTCAGCAGTCTAAAGCACCTGCTTAGGAAAGCTTAGGCAACCGCAGGGACTGCAGGGACCACAGTTCAATCCCTGGTACCATATGCTGCGCCAGCTCCACTCCCAGGGCAGGCTGAGCTGGCCATAATATATATATGCACATTACAATTAATACACATTACAGTTAATATTTGAATCCTCTGAGAAAATAAAAGCACATGTTAGGGCCAGCAAGATAACTCAGCAGTGTAAAGCATCTGCTTAGGCAAGCTTAGGCAGGAGCAGAGGACTGTAGTTCAATCCCTGGCACCACATGCTACACCAGCCCAGTGGGTTGAGCTGGAAAAAAAAAAAAAAAAAAAAAAAAGAGCACACATCACTGTAAATATCATACATCACACTTCACCAAAACGGCATGTACCTTTAATCAGCACTCTAGGAAGCTAAGACAGAAGGATGGAAGAGTTCAAGCCCAGCTTGGATAAATCAGTGACTTACTGAGAACTTGCCTCAAAATAAAAAGAATTAAAAGGGCTGGAGATGTGGAGCAGTGTGAAGGTCATGGGTTCAATCTCTAGGGCCACACCCAGCAGGATGGCTCAGTGGTCTAAAGCGCCTGCTTGGGAAAGCTTGGGCGGCTGCAGGGACCGCGGTTGGATCCTGGGCACCACATGCTGCGCCAGCCCTGCCCTCAGGGCAGGCTGAGCAGGCCATATAAATAAATAAACAAACAAAAAGTTCTGAAACAAGAAAAAAAAATACAATTAAAAAAAAAAAAAAATCTCTAGGGCCACAAAAAAAAAAAAAAAAGTGGGAAGGGGTTTAACCACATGACCGTCAGGCCCTGTACCATTTCACAACTTCTCTGTCAATTCCACAAGACAGCCTGAGATACTCAGACCAGGGTTACAGGCTTAAGTCAAGGAAGGTCAAGGGCAAGACCCAACTTTTCCCAAGCTCAGCTCAATTGAAAAGAACAGAAAATCAGCAGAGTGAGGAGAGAAGGAAAGGCAGAAGAAATTGCTGCCACCAAAAAAGACATTATTAATTCCGTGTATTTTACACATAACAAAGCTTTACTCAAACTACTTCTTTTTATTTTACATACAAGCTTAGTTATCTGATGTCCAAACACAGAAGATTAAAAGCTGCAAATGAGAAAGGAGCCATCTAGTATGAGGACACTTACAGAACAAAGGCATGACAACAACAACAAAAAAGCTTAACAGCAAATGTCAAGAGAAAAACATCTATGAAAAGCAAACAAAAAATTAAAAAAGCTTATTAGTTTGGGGTCATTTAGCATCAGTGGAGTCACTTAAGAATAGTGGCAAAGAGCCGGGCGTGGTGGCTCACGCCTGTAATCCCAGCACTCGGGAGGCTGAGGCAGGAGGATTGGTGCGAGTTCGAGACCAGCCTGGGCTACAAAAGTGAGCTCAGGACCAGCCTCAACTGCATAGCGAGACCCTGTCTCAAAAAAAAAAAAAAAAGAATAGTGGCAAAGATACAACATATTTATATTTCCACAGGTTTTGGAAACAAAGCTACACTTATAATACAATGTAAACATTTACATCTAAAATGAGGATACTGAGTCATCAGGATTAAATTATACTCCAAATACTCTTCTTCATAGTACAAGAAAGCATCTGATCCACTTTATATTCATATCATTCCAGCCAAAAGTCTTAAGGGTTCTGTTTTGCTGCTTTCCTATGGATCTCGATAGCTATCGCAAAGCATGGCTCTTCAGAGTGATGTATTCTGGGGGGCCAGAGATGCTGGTTTTCCTAAACTAAACAAGTTCCTAAACTTATTCAAGTTAAATTAAGAAGCAGGAAGCCAAATATTAAAGACTGAATAGTTACTAAGCAGTAACCAGCTCTTAATCTACCTTGGGAACTTTAGTCAAAAAGAACAAGTAAAGATGCTGCTTTTGCTATCACAGACCAGGACAAGAAAAGAGGTCAAAAGCAATCTGAGGCCAGCTGCTCAGGACTTCCATCCTCAACAACCTTGACAAATGATCAGTAAACTTCCACTTGAATACTTATACTGCACAGGAAATTCACTTCTTTACCCCACTAAGAGACTACAAACTCATTTCAGGAGTCTTCAATTTAATTTTGTTTTTAATTACAGAGTCTTCCTACCAGTCTAGCCTTGAACTCTTGGACTCAAACAATCCTCTGGCCTCAGTCTCCTAGGTAGTTAAAACTACAGGCACATGCCAGTGTCCAGCTAGAAGTCTGTCTTTAAAATAAATTGAAACCTAATTTCCTAAACCTTCTGACCCTTGGCTCTGTTCTCTGGAGAACACAGTACCTGATCCACTTTCTGAAACAAATCCTTTGGGTGAGGAATTAGAACAGGTTTCTTACATGAAGTCTTCTCATTGTCCAAGTTGGATGATCTCTGCTCTTACGCTTGGTGTAAGAGTAGTCGTGCCCTTCTGAGACAACCAAGGCTACACCTGTAATGTCAGGATGCATTAGCAACGATAAAGGCCACAGTAATGAAAAAGACAACTTTATACACACGTCATTCCAGAATGACCAAATTCAATCAAACATGGCAGTGCTTCCAACAGTGCTGTGATCATCAGGCAGTACATGTGACATGGACCGACCCTCTTACTGGAAGCTGCTAGAATCGGAAAGTGAGCACTCTTCTCAGACTGTAATGGACAGGGTTTTTACCAGCCCATTAGATGTTTTGGCATCTTTCTTTCCCAGGAATTACCTAGGAGTTCATTTAACATCCAAAGATGGTGAATGAAACTCCAGAAAGGTTGAGGGGCCACAGACAGGGAAAGAAGATGGTATGCTTATCCCCGCCTCAAGTACATCCCACTCTCACAGATGGGATAAAAGCAAAGTCTCACAAAGCACTAATCAAGCATCAAAGCCAAAGGTGACCCAGCCTTAATTCTAACGCAGTCAGCAATTTCTCAAGTGATTTTCAGAGCTACCTGCCTTTCCTGTTTCTGCTTCTTCATCTGAGAAATGGAACCAGTACTGTAGACATTCACCAAAGTGTTACAAGGAATAATTAGCATTTATAATACTCATCTTCAAAGTAGGATTATTAGACTATAAAGTAGAGTAGATGTGGTTTGAAAAATATTTTTAAAATCTAAAATAAAGCAGTTAAGCAAGTTCTGAGAAGCAGTATCAACTGGCTTAGCCCGCAGCGGCCACAGCCTCAGCCTGAGCAGGGACCCCCTCCTGTTCCAACTGCATCTGCAGCCAGAGACAGAGGTACTAAAACATATTCTCAGGAGAAATGGCAGTGAGGAAAATGAAGAGACAAAAGAGAAGGAAAAGGTTAGAGGGAAGACATGGAGGGAAAATGGGAAAATGAGAGGAAAAACAAAAGGAAAAGAAAATGATTATGAAAGAGCAAGAAATGGAGAAAAGGCAAAGAATTTTATTCATTAGAACAGCAAAAACAAGACAGGAGTAAAGGAAAGAGAAAACTTCATGAAGAGAACATTTTTCCTGCTTTCAAAGAAAAAGGCTAAAAGTAAAAGAAAAAAATTAAAATGGGGGGTGCAGACAAAGAGCAGAGAATAGAAAAATAGAACATAAAGCTTTCAAGAGAATGTTCTGGAAACCAGAAGGCTGGAAGAGAAATCATTAGCAAGTTCATAGTGCGCCTACAGTGATACTGTGTGGATCAATTCATTTAACGCTGCCCTGTACATTTACAGAAAAGTACCTCTGATATAATAAAGGCTCATAAACACGCAGAAATTGGGTTAGATCCGTTTCGAATTCCTGCCAAACAATGGTTCAGAAAAATGAAGCTCTATTTTAATTAGCTGGATTCATGAGTGATTTGATAACAGCAGATGCTGTCTGGATGCTTTCAGCTTGATGGGCTCCACATACATGAACTTAGAGTGGTTTGATGCAATTAGGTATTTCTTTCTGCTCCAACATGCCAGCCAGGTCCAAGGACCTGAGCCTGTGTGTAGCCCTAATGTTACTATATTTATCTGCACACTGACATCATGAAGATGAGAGGTGACCACACAGATAAACCCAAGAGTAGTTTTTAAAAGTCACTGGTAGGCAGAGGGAATACTCTCACAGTAAACACTCTTGCCACTAGGGAAAGAAAAGTTGTGCAGCTGTGTGAGAGAAAGCATGGAAGGTGCTGTCTATATTGAACCACTCAGTGCCTGAGTAGAAACACAACAGACTGTGTGCTTCCAATTTTGCAATTCCACTTCAGTGTGCAGCACAAGATTAGTGTGCCTAATGCACAGCCCGACCTGGGACTAAGTGGCCTTCAAAATGTTCTTTGTAATCAGGCATCCTATTAAAGACCCAGAGCACCATTCCCTGAGACAGGCGATAGTATTCAGGATCACAACCCTGAAGTCCAAGTACTTTCACCAGGTGCTTTCAAGCCGGACACCTCACTGGCCCGCTCTCCCTTTTAAGCACTTTCCCTTCCAAAGAGTGTTCTGTTTGCTTTCCCCGAAGCACTCACTGCCCTCTGCTATGACCACTTAGCGTAGCACCGCCCATATGCACAGAGTGCAGAAAGGACCTGCAGAAAGCATAGCAGCTTCCAGCACTGGGATGCTCCTAATAGGAGGACCTGATCAGTTAATTACCTGTCATCTGTCACGCTGGGCTGAGAAGAGGAAGATGGCAGAATGGATCACTGGGGGAAGCTCCAGTCATAGTGCTCCTCTTCCCGAAATTTTGAATTAGGCTTTTGAAATCATCCACCCCCTGTTGGAGGACATGTATGTGGCACAAAGGGTAGAGAAGACAACAGGACTTTTGCTGACTCTCGGAAAAAGGCAGGCACCCAAACCCCGCCACTACTGTGACAAGCACAAACCCTTCACTTTCTCCTAGAGAGGACAAAGCAGACACAAGGACCTTCACACTAACTCCCCTTTGCTGGTGCTAACAAGCTTAGCACTGTAAATCAGGGATGAAATCCTTGTGTCAAGAAGTAACAGGGAGGTATTTCTTCTGCAAAGAGCCCAAGCATGGGGGCTCTGTGGGAACCAGCATTCCAGGGCAGGGTTTGAAAGCAAGGGGCCCTGAAGGAAAAACATGTATTTATTACAAATAGAAAGCCTCCCTCTTCAAAAGTTATTTATTTTGTGAAACCACTCTGCTAATTAGAGATTTCAATCTAGTCAAATCACAATCTGCATATTGTAAATGTTCCCAGTAAGGGTCTTTCAGATTTTTATTCTTTTCAGTTCAGGGTTTCACTAGTAGATTTCCAAATATATATGTACAGACAAGAATGTAAAACAAATACAAAAGATCATCCCTTAAAAGATATACTATTTGTTTTAGCCCCTTGCAGAGGTACCAGGATACAAAGTGGATGGTACTAATAATATTCAAAAGGACAAAAAAAAAAAAAAAGACACAAAACCAAGAAGCAAACAGGCACTCAGGAGGCTGGGGCAAAAAGACTGTTGTGACTTAGAGACCAGCATGAAGTACATCAAAGCAAGACCCTGACAGAGAGAAAGGGAGAGAGGGAGACAGGGGAGACAGAGACAGACAGACAGACAGACAGACAGACAGACAGACAGACAAAGTGCAAGAGCAAGTGAGCCAGAAAAGGGCTCCTTACAGCATTAGGTCTATAGGCAACATGAGGGGTGCTCAGGGCAGCCCACCCACCACTAGTCCCTCCTTTCCTTCCTGTGGAAGGCAAGGAATTGAGCCCCCTACCCATGGTAACTCTCACTCATCCTGCTCCTCTTCACATCCCAAATCAGTCATAGTTAATTAACAGAAATGCAAATAATGCTGGACCAAAATAGAGGGGTTTTGTAGCAGTAAAAAGTCATTACAAATCAAATAAAAAAAATACTTTTTCTTAAAGCACTGGAGAAATAATATTTAAAGTAAAAGATCATCCTACTAATAACTAAGGAAATGAAAAAGAAAGGGAAGCCAGGTGTGGTGGCTCACGCCTGTAATCCCAGCACTCGGGAGGCTGAGGCAGGAGGATCGGTGAGAGTTCGAGACCAGCCTGGGCTACAAAAGTGAGCTCAAGGCCAGCCTCAACTGCATAGTGAGACCCTGTCTCAAAAAGACAAAAAGACAAAAAAAAAAAAGGGAACAGATTAGGATGTCCCATAAGAAGAGAAGACACTGTTCTGAGGAGAAAAAGTATAGCCCAAGATTCTAGAATTTAACATTTGCCCAGGACTGACTTAGCTCCTTACAATATGCAATTTGTGTTCCTGCTCCACTCATGTCACAAATTTAACTTTTTCAAATACTGTATCCCAAGGCCCAAAGACATCCCTGCTTTTATTTTAACTAAACATCTCCTTCCTGCCCTCCACATTCTCTAATGCCACCAACCTCTTCATTGAAGTATAACCTCCATGAAGAGAAAAAAAATCAGAGATTCAGCTTCCTATCTGGAAGAGAGAGTAAGACAGACAGGCAGAGAGACAGACAGACAGACAGACAGACAGACAGACAGACAGACAGAGACAGAGAGAGAAAGAGAGTGAGAATGAGAAAGAGAATGAGAATGAGAATGAGAATGAGAATAAATTACGAATTTAAAGGGGAATTCTGCCAAACCCGAACCTCCCAAATCTGGTTCAGCCACATTCTTGCCCACAACCTGTACTTCTCGGTACCTCCCTACATTTTTCAAAATGCAGCTGCACAGACCTCTTAAAATTCAGATTTCTAGCACCTCTAATTACAGGCCTCTCGAGCCAGCCTCCTTTAATTAATGAATCTGACTCCTCTCTCTTCAAAGGAAATCTGCATATGGGATATATCACCGGGTGTGCTGACCCTGGTCAGTGCTACCTGATCCTTGCTTGATGGCAGTCAGCACTCTGCACCCCAATCCAAGGGAAGGTGCCCCACCCACTGTCCAATTCAACATATCCCAGTCTGGCACGAGCCAACTGTGTGGTTAAGGCCATAAAACATTTCTTGGAACTTAAGTCGAAAGAAAAAGTGCAAGCTTTCCTGGGTGTGACCAGCAAAACCCCAAGAGAATATGGTTCCTGTGCCCCCCTCAACTTTACTTTCTCCCCTCTGTCAGGATGGATGTCCTGGAGGGAGCATACCTGCGCTCTGAGAATGCTGGGAAAATAGCACACACAACAGATCTAGAGCCAACATCTATCCCAAGACTGAAATAAAACTACTTAGAACAAACAGATGGAAAAGGGCTTGGGAAGCAAAGCCATTGTTCAGCAGGGCTCGAAGAAGTGGAGCCAGAGCAAGGATGACACACTGCTCTCAGAGGCTGCTCCAAGAACCCCTCGCAGGCTGCACACTGTGGCTCTCAAAACCAATGCCTGACCACCATACCTGATCATGGCCTTAGAGAACTGGTTTTCCTTCGGGCTGTCTTGACTCGTGAGCCTGATCTGTTTGCATATGCTGCACATGTCCCAGCTCAGCCTATAGCAGCTCTGCTTAAAGTGGTTACAGACTGGCTTGGAACCACGATTAGCTGAGAAAACAAACTGTCTTTGGCCACAATGAAGACTGGAAACAGTTGCACACAAAGCCATAGATGCCAGAAGAGACAAAATTTGGGTCAAAAAGATCCAGTTTCACACAGTTTATTTGAGAAGCAATAAAAGATTCTAACAGATCTAGTAATAATGAAAACAGGTTCTGTTCTGTCACTACCAGCTGATAACC
This sequence comes from Myocastor coypus, assembly GCA_004027025.1. Taxonomy (NCBI): domain Eukaryota; kingdom Metazoa; phylum Chordata; class Mammalia; order Rodentia; family Myocastoridae; genus Myocastor; species Myocastor coypus. The sequence goes on along the minus strand of PVJA010020902.1, from coordinate 28,407 downwards.
ATTTATTTTTCAAGGGTCCCACAGCAAATCCTGAGGGACAATATTTGCGCTACTGACCAAATAAACACACCTGTTCTACAAGGAAAGAAAAAGTTTTCAGATCATGCACTCTGCAGCAACACCCTTTCAATGTTCTCCTGCTCTCTCATCCATGACTGGGCTACAAATGCAGACTTGGAAACTACCAGAGAACAGCAGAGTTAAAACAGTTCTCCTTAAAGAGAGAATAGGCTTAAGATGAAAACAAGGCACACAGTCTTGCCTCTTAGGTCTTCCCAAGGTATTTCACAATGTACATGTCAAAAACTGAATGAGGTCATTCAGAATTCTGCAGAAGTCAGGTATGGTGACACACACATATAATACCAACACTCAGGAGGCTGAGGCAAGAGGAATACCTGGACTGTATGGCAAGAGGCCATCCTGGACCATACAGCAAGACTGTCTCAAAAAAAAAAAAAACCTTTCAGAAAAGGGGTTTCAGCCCAGCAGGATGGCTCAGTGGTCTAAAGCGCCTGCTTAGGAAAGCTTACGGCTACAGGGACCGCGGTTCAATCCCGGGCACCACATGCTGTGCCAGCCCTGCCCTGAGGGCAGGCTGAGCCGGCCATAAAAATAAATAAACAAAGAAAAGGGGTTTCAGTGTTTTAGTGAGTTTCTATTGCTATAAGTATAATTTTGAAAGAAGAGAGTGGGGGATAAGAGTAACATCATCTATTCTAGCCAATGGTTAAACCCTCAAATCAAAGCAAGTCATATTCACTAACCACTAAGTCTAACTAGAAGGCACCTGTCTTGCTTCCTGGCATGGCTAGTTGCACTGTTATAGCCAATATCCAGAGGCTAACACAGGCTAGCATTTCTGCTCTCCCTTTAGATCCAGTCTCCAATTCTATTAGCACGCTACAACCTGGACCACTGACCACAGTCACTGAGACACAACGGACTGATTATAAGAAGAAACCACTTCCTTATTCCTAAATCACAAGCAGCCAGAGCTAGCCGAAGGATTCTTCAACTTGGCTTGGTTTTCTGACCAAGACATTCATGAAGTTCATTGTTCTTTGAAGTGGAAGCATTTAATTTTCTAACAAACAAGTAGAGGCACAGGACAAGCAAACTTAGAATTGAGGACAAAAAGTTGCGATATGCAAAAATAAGGTGCTAGAAGTAGCTGAGATCAGGAATATCCAGGGATTCTTGGCACAGGAGGCCACATCGTGGGCCAGGCACTCTCTTTCCAGGGTGTCTCAAGGGGAAATCACCCATCGATCCTAGGACACACACATTCTAGGACCAATCCCTTACCTCAGAACAGCCTCAGCCTCAAATTCCTGCTTGCGCTTTAATGTTTAAATTATTAAATGCATTAATGTATTTACATTATTCAAGTCTTATGTGCATTTTTCTAAGATAATTTATGTATAAGAGTTTGAATGTCCATGACTGTTAATGTCTACAACCCTTCCTGTTCATTATTGATTCTGGAAGAAAAAAAAAAGTCAGAGTTTTAATGCCTTATTTTTAATGTATTAAGAGTCTGAATAAGTGCATTCTCTTCTTTCTTTTTGTAATTTCATAATTTAAGTAGTGCATTTATTAAACTGACACAGTATGAATTGTGGTGAAGCCTGGCGCAGCTCCATGCTGCTGAGCAGCCCGCGCCTCAGCTCCTGTGCGACCGGGAGGCAGCCAAGCTCTCAGCACTCTTCCCACCTCCTTGAGGACAGAGGCAGGGGATGGCGAGGGCTTGCCCAATTCCTGTCTCTGGAAGGACACCCTCTTCCTTCCTTTTCAAGTTCTTGCCTGAATCCACTCTCCCTGCTATCCAGGCTTTCAGAATACTAGTGAGTGCATTACAAGGAACTGTTTTCTCCCCATCCGGAAGTCCTCATCTGGATGCACTGCGGGTTATATCCAAACAGAGCTCGCAATCAGCACACAATTTTCAAGAACAATAAACATGCTAGAAGCTTAGCATAGCAAAAACAAGCAAACAAAACAACTGCTTTTTAAAAGAGATCTCAAATAGATGACACCTCCAACTTGTGGGGGGAAAAAAAGCAACTTTCTTTTGAGATTGAGTTTTCCTGGCAGGGGGATAAAAAAAACTCTCTCTCAACTATAGCCAACAGAGCGACAGTGACACCCAATGGCCTCTTAGTTCCATCCCAACTGAGCATTCCCCAGTGCTGTTTGCACTGTCAGGTCTCAGGGCCACAGTTCCTGTCTGAACACAGACAACTCCATGAAAATCAGGTTATCAGGCACTCATCAGAGCTGGGTCACAAAGGCATCAATGCCCTGCTGACCTCACACCACATGCACACGTGCACACATTGCATGCCTGTGCACACACACAGTACAACATCCACGGACTGAGCAACACTGTACAAATCAACTTGGAATTAAAGAAAGAAGCCAGACATTGTTCACTGCTATTTTAGAACCTAACCCTGCCATTTCTTCGGTCACATCACATATACACAGACAACATGTATATACTGATGGGTATGAAAGTGCACACCTGTAATGTTAGCACTCTGGGAGGCTGAGGCAGGAGGATCACAGGTTTAAGCTCAGCCTGGTCAACTCAGTAGCTTTCTGAGATTCGGTCTCAAAACAAAAACTAAAAAGGGCTGGGAGGAACCCTGGTCCCACAAAAAAAAAAAAAAAAGGGGGGCTGGGAGGTAGTTCAGTGCAAAGGCCCTGGGTTTAATCCCCACTACCATCATCACCAGGAAAAAAAAGTAGATACTATTTTATATATTTTCTTCCTTTTTTCTATATTTTCCTATTTCCTTTTCATTTCTTCTTTTCTTTTTTGGCTACTCATTACCATTCTTTAACTGTTACAATTTATATCAGCATATAATGTTAAATAATTACAGGGAACAGAGCTCACTCTAGTGAGGATATAAACGCGCTGTGGGAATCTACAGATTTAAACAAATAACACTCGCAGCAGGGGGTGAGCGGATGAATTAGCATTAATATCCTGCCTGGGAGATCCCAGTGCACTGGTACTGCTTAAATACAGATCTTTTCTGTAATAGTCAGTATGACAGCTCCCGGCAATACGGCCCCTTTCCCTTTCCCAGTCAATATAGCAGCCAGTGAAAATAGAAACGTCCCTATAGCAATCAATATAGCAGCCAGCTAAAATAAGCCCTTCCCTTTTAAGGGCTATATAATAGTCAGCTAAATGGAAAAATTGGCACCCCTGCTGGAGAGCTCAGTAGAGAAGCCAAGGAATGAACAGGCTGTGAGTACTAAATGAGCCTCTGCTCTTCCAAGAGGCTCTGCCCCCGGTGGCGGGAGAAGAACCCACAGGCAAGGAACACAGGCAGGGAATCAAGCAGAAGCCTTCCAGGGGCCCTTGGCAGGCTGCTCCCGGGTCCTTGGAGCAATTATGTATGTTAAAAGCAACCTACGGGGCTACCCCTCACTGAAGCTTGATTAAAGTAGCTGGAAAGTTTAGGAGTCTATTCAAACTGTCATCTAGAACAGAGGACCCTCCATCCCCAGTGGGGAAGGGGCCTTAATTCAACCTACTTCACCTGCTCCCACCTTAGCCACAGGAGGTTAAGGTGTTGAGTTAATAGCTTATATCTTTCTGTTTTTCAGCATCCAGGATAAAGAATGTGTCCAAATCAGACACCTTGTCAAGAGAGTGAAAAACTCAATGTACCTATGCAATTCAATTAATTCACTTTTTAAAAACTGTCAGCCATCTATTTATTAAATATTATGATGGCACCTTATTCTACCCCACTCATATTAAGGGAAGCACTCTCCTCTGAAGACTAGAGGAAAGAAGAGCCAGACATAAGAGTCCACACCTGAAATCCCAGTGTTCAGAAGGCTAAGGCTGGAGGACTGCAAGTTCAAAGCTAGCTCAGGCTACATAGTAAGTTCAGCAGCTGCCTGAACGTAGCGAGAATCTGTCTCATAAGGAGAAAGAAAGAAAGAAAGAGAGAGAGAGACAGAGAGAGAGAGAGAGAGAGAGAGAGAGAGGGAGAGAGAGAGAGAGAGATCAGGCGATGGCTGCCCTGATCACTAAAACAAATAAAAGGCCTTTTAAAAAGCAAAGGGGAAAAAAAAAAAAGCAAACGGATGTGGCCAGAGATACAGCTCAACACCACATTGCCTGTCTGACAAGCAAAAGGTCCTGAGTTCAATTCCTGGCCCTGATGTAACTAGGAGCCCTTGAATAAGACAGCTCCTCTGTACCCAAAGCTACTATTCTTCATTACAACTTGCTACTTCTAAAATTAATTCAGCTGGATTTAAGGATTTGACAAACATGCAATATAACCAGCACCAGTGCAGGTTTCCAATGAACACTCCTGAAGTTAAGGCTGGGATTCCATTGTGCTCCAAAGCAGGCGAACATTGGGGATCCTCCCACCTTCATTAAAATTCGACAATCTGTCTACCATCCTTTGGGTAACTCTACAAAGGGTCCCTGCCTCCCTGGCCAGGTGTTTAACACCCAACTGATGCTCAAGTCATCAATCAGGTGACTTTAGTAAGTGCCACAGTGTCAGGTATCAGGAAAAAATTCAGCAAGTCCTGGTTGAGAACACCAGACCTTAAAATTTTAGATCTCCAAACCCCACTAAGCTGTAAGAGCCGGTGATCTTCCCTTCAGGAATTCCAGTTAAATAATATCTTCAGAAGGAGAGGATTAACATGACCACAGCCCTCGTGTGTCATGCACATTCTGATTAGGTCTTACAGCCTATAAACGACTCAGAAGTCATAGGTCCCACAGTCCACAGAAGCCACAGGTCTCTCAGACAATAAAAGTCACATGTCCTATAATCCACAAAAGTCATGGGTCTCAGAGTCCACAGAAGTCATAGGTCATCACACAAGGTGGTGTATGCCTATAATCCCAGCTACATGGGAGGTTGAAGTCAGAGTATTACAAGTTCAAGGCCAGCCTAGGCAACTTAATGAGATCCAGGCCTTAAAATTTTTTTTTCTTTTTTTTAAGGGCTGGGCATGTAGCTCAGTAGTATAGCACTTGCCTAGCATACATAAGGCCCTGGGTTCAATTCCCAGGCCTGCCAAAAAGAACTCCTAAGTTTATAGTTCACAGAAGTCATAGATCCCACAGTTCCAGGAAATGAAAAGTTTTCACCCAGAATACCTTCCTAGGACATCTGAGGCTCCAAGTGCCACTGTGACCATGGCAGCCATTCTATATACAAGATGGACACGTAAGAAAGACCTTGGATGTACTCAATATTTTGTAATATGTAGTATCACAGATTATGATGTGTCATGGCACTTAGCTTCCAGTACTGAATCCAGTGAGTACTTTATAAACCCTGACGTGCATGGGCAGTTCTATTTCTAAACCATACCTCAAACTTTGAGGGTAAGCACTCATTCAGAGAGCATTAAAGCTAGAAAGAATGTACTATGATGTTTGCAAAAACTCCATCAACTACAGATTGCCATTAAGTCATCAAAGGAAGGTGGGGGGGAGCAGGAAGGAAGGGAGGGACAGAGAAAGAGAGAGTAATGAAAGAGAAAATAATTTCTGAAAGGGAAGGGGGAAACATAAAAGAAAAGATGAGAGATAACAGAAGAGGTAACAAAAAAGAAAGACAAAACCCTCTCTGGCATTTACAGTTTAAAGCTTTTAGGGCATTTTATGAAAAGACAGTTGCAATAAAACAAATAGAATGGTGCGTCATCTGGTTTCCAACTTGACTCAAAAGGGGCTGTTTCTAGACAAACTCAGAGCAGTTCTGCTGCCTGTACATTTAATGATGCCTATCTGTGTACCACAGCTACAGAACAGGATGTGGAGAGAAAGAATGAAGAGTGGGAGTGAACGCAGTCTTTACTGGTCCCAGTGTCACTGCAAATAAAGACTGTCAAGATTTAAACCATAATAATGGAAAGGCTATAAAGGTCTCAGTTATAATGTTTCCTCTGATGTTCCCTTTCATAAAATGCCCTCTTTATGTTGCCTACGTGGCAATGATCCACTAAACATAGGCATATGGGCATATGCACACCCCAATGGGAATGTCACTCACGAGGTTCCAAGCAGTAAGCCAGGCAGCAATTGTGTAATCCAGCTCCTTGGCTTACTGTCTCCAGCACACATAAGAGAGCATACACATCCACTCATTCTTCAAATATATACTGAGTGTTTGCTTTCCTCCAGGAGCTATTTGGTAGGTACATCCTTACCCCCAGAAAGTTCAGAAAAGCACATATGTGCCAAGTACCCGGGAACCATATAGAACACATCCCCCTTGGACATATGGGCACACCACACAGGGACTGCCTTCCTACTTCAGCACCTATAAGACTTCTTTAAGTGCCTGGAATCCTAACAGTGAAGTAGCGCTTTCTTCTTCATGCTAGGTCAAAATAAATGGGAGGTGCAAATCAAATAGTGCCCCCCCAAAACAAACAAACAAAAAAACAAATAGTGCCCCAAAAGGGGGCTAAACTGGGCACCCACAAAGATGTCTCTACCTGGGCTCAACAGACAAAACTACCAAACACTCGTGATTACAAGAGAAGCATTCACCTGCAGCTTGCTACCTAACCACTATAGGCACCAAAGAACAACATAGGAAAACCGAAGACTACAGGGATAGCTCAGTGGTAGACTGCTTATCTAGCACGCATGAGGTACCAGGTTCATCCCCTAGCACTCCTCCAAAAAAGATTCAAATGCCTTGCAAATTAGTACTTTAACTACATGAAGATGGGGTTCAATCCCTGGTGTGGCATGCCAGCCCTGCCCACTGAGACGGTAATGGAAACTGGGCATGATAGTGCGCCTGTAATCCCAGCACTCAGGAGGCTGAAAACAAGAGAATCACTACAAGTTCAATCTACGTAGTGAGACCCTGTAGACCCTGTCCTAAATACAGAAGATTTTAAGATTTTTTTTTTTTTTTTTTCCTTGCTCAGGATGCCTTAAGGATGGGTGGGGTAAGGCTTGTGGAGCCAGGGGATCAAACCCTGGTCCTCTGCACCTGACTACATTTGCACAAGCAGGCACTTAACTGAGCTAAGCCGCAGGGTCCCTACAGGAAGATTTTCTACATTGCAAGAGACGTAGCCTAAGTTAGACCAGGTGGACATGAGAGCCACAGGTAGGATGCAAGTTGAAATCTGAATCAGGGAGACCATCCAAAAACACAGGGACACTAAGCCACACAAGTGGGAAAGGACCAACCACGGCAAATCTAGCACAGTGGCAGATCCAGAACAGCAGCTCACGCTTGCTAGGTGGGCAGCCAGTGCCAACCACAAACCAGCATGAGGCTGCCATCCCTGTTGATCTGTAATTGGTGCGCCTGTGATAGAGCTACCAATTATCTCTAGGCCCCTGTACTTAGTTCACAGACAAAGGGAAGCAGGAGAGACCAGTTAGTAATGAGTAAGTAATGGCCACGAAAACATACTGTATCTTACAGAACTGCTTGGACAGGAAAAGTCATTTGGAAAATAAAAAGTGAAAGAATAAAATAAGCCAGAGAAACTCAATTTTCTTCTCCCTTCCTCCCAAAGCCACACTTAAGATAAAATGAGGTTTGTGCAGGTTAATCCTTATGAGGTAAGAAAAAAAATGATTAAATACATTTTAAAAAATCAATTGTACATTAAACCAAATCCAGGAACTGCAAAAACAAACACTGAAGTGTTCCTGCCACAGGTATTAGCACTGCCAGTCCATTCAGTAGGGGATACCCTGCCTGACGGCACCCACCAGAGAGAAGCCCAAGGAGGAGAAACAGCCTGGGGTGCAGGGGCTGTGGGCTGGGATTTCACTGGAAATAACTAAGTTATTTCTAGATATTACAAAGGCAGAAATAAAATGACTCATAAATGGGGCTCTGGAGGCCAGGCTAAAATCTTCAAAAACTCACTAGAAATAATAATGATTGTGCTAATCATTTGATGATAAACAGAAGCTATAAACCACTTCACAGTCAAATGATTCACCACTATTTCTAGTTATTTCTTCTGTTCATTAGCAGATGCTATGAGCTGTCATTCCTTAGAAAGACAACTGAGAAAGCTGGAAAGGTAGGCTGAAGCATGCCTGTGTATTTGAGGAAAGCCACTCTCTGGAACACGGGGCTTCAAAGAAACTCCTGACTCTCCTAGTGCTCTGAGATCCTCACAAGAAAACCCAAAAGAATAGAAGCCACAAGAAGATGGTATAGCCCGCAGCTCCTGCCATGGTGGAGACAGGACAAAGATTCTTGGCTAATCTTAAATAAACCTCACAAGACTAAAGTGTCACAGTCCATCAACTTCTGCATGACGACAGCAGTCAAATAGGTCTGCTGCCACTAACCTTCCTCCTCTCCAGCACTTGCTGCAGTCCACAGCTGGAAGGATCCAAGCACTCCAGTAGCAGCACTCTGGCTCAGTAAGGGGAGTGCTGGTTACTCACCTGTGACAAGGCCCAAGCTGCCCATGTAGCCCTGGGCATTCAAGTGAACACAAACAGTAAACACAAGTTTTCTCCTCAGTGTGCTTCTCAGGAAGTCATCTGGGCTCTCACAGAAACCCTGGCTTGGTTGGGGGAAAGGAATGGGACTGTGGGAAGTGCAGAGAGGGAGAGCCTGTAACTGCCTGATGACAGTGATATACTCAACAAAGACACAGGTCCACTGGGGAAGCTGCCAACCCTCTGAACATGGTTAGAGCAGAATACTGATGTTGAACAGTGACAATGAGTACGATATGACAGAAAAATTTTAATACTCTTAAAGACATCTCTATGGTCTTATTTTTCAAAGCAGGTGAACTTTGCTGTTTTTACTCTGACAGTGAGGAATGCATGGATGCTGTTAGGGACAGAGCTACAGGATTTAGCTGTGGGGCAGAGAGAGAAAAGAAGATGCTGGATATTGTGATTTCTTCACTTGGATTCAGGTGGCTCCCAGAAGACCTGCACGCAGGCTTCAAACGTCAGAGTCAAAAGCAAACCGCCCACTTGACCAGCCTCCACACTACCAGCAGGAGACACAACAGCAAGTGGCTGCTGCCCCCTAGAAGCTCACGGGAACATAGCACCTCCATGCAGACATCAGATGAAAAGATCCCATTATCTCTCTCGAGCCCAGAACCTGTCATTAGTGAGGTACATGGGTACAGACGCCTCTTCTGAGCCTGAGGAGGCACACATCACCTGTGATAAATTAATAGGTGCCTTTTCAGCAGTAAGCTGCATACAAAAGACTCCAACCAGGGAGAGCACAGTAAAGCAGCATCTTCAGGGAGGAAGCACAGAGAGACAGGCAACCTGTAGCAGGGCTGGAGCCTGTCTGCAGTGTCCTCTGTCACTGTGCCAGTGTCACCACAGTGAGGTCACCACTGAACCCAGACCCACACTCCCCATCTGCTCAAGTTTGATGACATGAGTCTGGGACTGAAAGCTGTGGGAGCTTGACTGCTCTGGGCTTCAGCTTCCTCACTATAAATGAGAAAAAGGAGTCCTCAGAGATGCATGAGAATCAAACATGACAAACTAATTGCATCAGGCCAGCATATTGCATAGTACAAGCCTTCTTGGCCTGTGGGATCACAGCTAAGAACCTCTTAGTTCATCCAAAATCAGTTAAAGCTGGGTGTGGGTGCACACTGGGAGGCTGAGGCAAGAGGACCGAAAGTTTGAGCCCAGCTTGGGGAACTCAGTGACTTCACAAGACCCCATCCCAAAATTTATTTATTTATTTTTTTTTTTTTGTGGGACCAGGGTTCGAACTCACGACCTTGCACTTGCCCAGCAGGCACTTGTGCCTCGGAGCTATCTCCCCAGCCCCTACCCCATCCCAAAATTTAAAAAAAAAGAAAAAAAATTAAGAACAGTCTAGGGGTATAGCTCAGTGTGAAGGATCTGAGTTCAAACACTAATACTGAAAAAAAAAATCAGTAAAAGGAAGGAATCATTAAAAATGGAGCCTATTCTACATACCTTCAACATTTTATATTAACTGAAAACCCTATAAATGTACAGTCACTCGCCAATCTTTTGATGTAGAGCCAAGGCCTTTTCTTTGAGTGTAGGCCCACAGACTGGAGTTCCCAGACATCTTCTCTACATAAACCCCACCCACACTACAATCTCCACAATTTCTAAAGCAAAGAAAGAGCTTGCAGATATTAGTAAAACAACCAAGTATGGAAACCTCGCTTTTCATGACCTTGCCCCAATAATTTACCACTCTCTCACACCTAATTTGACTGTGTTCCCTTCTAGCAATACACACCAGAGCATTCAGCATGTTTTTTTGTAGAAAATTCTTTTCACATTAGCCTTTGTAGGGCACAATATAGCTACAGAATCCTCTCTTCACACCTGTGTATCTCCTGTTTACAGGATATTTGACAAAACTGCCTAGTTCAACAGCAGACACACGGCACACGTGTGTTTAGGGACAGGTTGGCAACTCTCAAAAAGGGCTAGCATGGGAGCAGACGGCAGAGGCTGAGCAGGGTGTGCAGGCCCCTGGGCCCAAACAGCAAGTCAGTCCGTAAGTCAGTCAGTCAGTCAGTCAGAGGAACATCTCCGTTGCAAACTCTTGACAACCCAACCTCTTTTTAAATGTCTTCTGGTGTTTTCTTTTTTATTTCTCTTTTTTTGTCTTTTTGAGACACGGTCTCACTATGCAGTTGAGGCTGGCCTTGAGCTCACTTTTGTAGCCCAGGCTGGTCTCAAACTCACACCGATCCTCCTGCCTCAGCCTCCTGAGTGCTGGGATTACAGGCGTGCGCCACCACGCCCGGCTCTTTTTTGACTTTTTTGAGACAGGGTCTTGCTATGCAATTCAGACTGGCCTTGTGCTCACTTTATTTTTTTTTAATTATTTTTTTTCTTGTTTCAGAACTTTTGTTTGTTTATTTATTTGCAGGGCTGGCGCAGCATGTGGTACCAGGGATCCTGTAGCCGCTTGCAGGTACTTTAGACCACTGAGCCATCCTGCCGGGCCCTGCACTCACTTTAGAACTCAGGCTCATCTCAAACTCACAATGATTCTCCTGCTGCAGCTTCCTGAGTGCTGGGATTATAGACATGGGCCACCATGTCTGGTCCTTAAATGTTTTCTTGAGATAGTAGTCTCACTAAGTTGCTAAATTGCCCAACTTGGGCTCAAACTTTCACTTTTTCTGCCTCAGCCTCCCTCCCAGACTGCCAGGATTACATGTGCCACCACACTGAGCTTCTTGACACCTTTTTAAAAATACATATTTAAAATAAAATATGCTGGGGTCAGGGAGATAGCTCAAGGGCACAAGTGCCTGTCTGGCAAGTGCAAGGTCCTGAATTCAATCCCCGGTTCCACAAAAACAAATAAATAAAATAAAATATGTTGATACCATACTGCAGACAAGGCCAGCCTGGGCACCCTAGCAAGACCCTGTTTTTTATTTATTTATTTGTTTGTTTGTTTGTTTTAGAATTTTTAATTTTATTTATTTATTTTTTTCTTGTTTCAGAACCTTTATTTGTTTATTCACTCATTTTTATGGCTGGCTCAGCCCGCCCCAAGGGCAGGGCTGGCGCAGCATGTGGTGCCGGGGATCGAACCGTGGTCCCTGAAGCTGCCCAAGCTTTCCCAAGCAGGCACTTTAGACCACTGTGCCATCCTGCCAGGCCCAAGACCCTGTTTTTAAAGAAAATGGAAAGAGCTAGGAATGCAGTTCAGTGGTACAACACTTGCCTAGCATAAGTACAGAAGCCTTGGATTCAATCCCCAACATTACCAAAGGGGAAAATAAAAACCACACATACACAATAAAAAGGACATGAGTGGGCCACAGAAATAGCTCAGAGGTCTAAGCACCTGCCTAGGCAATAACAAGGATGTGGGCTTGATCCCTGGTACCATGTGCCACACCAGTCCCACCCAGGGAGTGCCATCCAGCCACTACGACCAGTGTGACAGCACACACCTGTAATCTCTGTGCAGGGGAAGGAGGCTAAAATAGGAGAATCACTATGAGTCAGAGCTGTGTTGTGAGATCCTGCTCCAAATAAATAAATAAGCAAAGTGAATCAAATAATCAAAAAAAAAAAAAAAAAAAAAAAAAAAAAAAAAAAAAAAAAAAAAAAAAAAAAAAAAAAAAAAAAAAAAAAAAAAAAAAAAAAAAAAAAAAAAAAAAGGCATAGGAAAAGGAAAAGGGACAGTGACAAGAAAGGGAAAAAATATATTTAATACTTAAATCCCCTTTCCACCAAAATACATTTTTAAAGCCGGGCGTGGTGGCTCACGCTTGTAATCCCAGCACTCGGGAGGCTGAGGCAGGAGGATCGGTGCGAGTTCGAGACCAGCCTGGGCTACAAAAAGTGAGCTCAAGGCCAGCCTGAACTGCACAGTGAGACCCTGTCTCAAAAAGACAAAAAAAAAAAAAAAAATACATTTTTAGTGAAGTGTGGAGGAACTAACCCATTTATACAAGTAAGTTGTGCATAGACTCTGCTAGTAGCTCCTAAACACCACAGGCATTTCACCAGACCCTCTCTCTCCCCGTAGACTAGCTGGGCCACAGAAGCAATCACTGAGCCACAACACTGTTCTGTATCTTGTGGACTGCTGCACCCACAGGGAGCCATGGCCCAGGTGGGGCTGAAGCACAGGGTCACAGGGTGGCAACGTGTCTCCTTCCTGACAGGGTAATTTAGCTGCGCCCAGCTCCGCTGGGGGCCGTGCATTAGCACCTCTCTGCCTCCGACTGTCAGGGAGCGCCCCAGATAGATTTACCTCGAGAATCACTCAAGGCTGGCCCCATCTCTAGACTGCTCGGACAAACTCATAATGGCAGGGAGAAGATTTGTGGAGCAACAAGCATAAATCTCCGTTATAACTACAAACCATAAAAGAAAGAGCTGGGAGGGAAGAGGGAAGGGCAGCAAAGGCGTCCTTCTCCAGAGCACCACTTTATCTTCCTGTGGCTTTGCACGGCACACAAGAGGGATTAACTACAAGATCGTATTTTTCAAACCAAAAATCAGTCTGCACGGTCTAACAATGGGCTCAAATGTTTTAAACTGAAATTATTCTGGAAAACATATGGACATATGGACAACTCGATATGTAGTGGTTCAAACTGGGAGCTGTTGGGGTTTGCCTGAGTTTACCACATGGATTACCCTCCCTTCAGGTCACACTTAAAAGACATTTTTAGCACAGTGCACTGGTGCACACCTATAATCACTACATGGAGGGAGGCTGAGGCAGAAAGATCACAAAACACAGACTGCACAACCTAGCTAGAAACTATGTCAAAACGAAAAATAAGGCTGGCTGTGAAGCAGACACTTCTAATCCCTGCACGCAGGAGACTCAGGCAGGTCGAGTACTGCACACTTGAGGCCAGGCTGGGGTAGATAGTGAGTTTAAGGCCACCCTGAACTACACAATAAGGCCCTATATAAAAAATAATTAATTAAATCAATAAAATGAACTGGGGAGCCAGAGATATAGCTCAGTGGCATAAGCGCCTGCCTGGCAAGTGCAAGGTCTGGAATTTGATCACCTGTACTGAAAAAATAAAAAGAAATGGGAATGTAGATCAGGTGTACAGCACCCCTGAGTATGATTCCTGGTACACCCACAAACTTTTTAAAGATTCTTTCATGTGAAAATTCTTTTCAATGAAATAATGCTGAAGCTAGGCAGAGTGGCACACACCTATAGTACCGGCGCTCCAGGAAGCTGATCGCAAATTCAAGCTGAGCCTTACACCTGGCAGTGACTTAGTAAAATGTGTCTCAAATTTAAAAATAAGAAAGGGCCAGGGGGCTGGGGAGATAGCTCCGAGGCACAAGTGCCTGCCTGGCAAGTGCAAGGTCGTGAGTTTGAACCCTGGTCCCGCAAAAAAAAAAAAAGAAAAGAAAAGAAAGGGCCAGGGAAGTAGCTCAGCATAAAGGCCCGGGGTTCAATTCCCAGTACTGCCCAATATAAAAAGATGACAATGGATTTCAAACAAAGGAAAAGCCTGCAGGAATGTACTTCTGCCCAAAATTTGTGGGGCCTACATTCTCTGGTGGTGAGGCAGCTAAAAATTAAACCTATATCTCCAGGAGGAAAAGGAGAAACAGCTTTTCCCCCTGAAATAATGACAGTGGGCTAAAGAAGGACAAAATTCCCCCAATCACTGTGTAGCTCTGAAAAAAGGCATATAAACATTTAGCTCCCAAGTCCATAAAATAAAGACTCAGTTATCCAGCAGGCAGGGCCCTCATTACAAGAGCTACACCAACTATAAAGTATTGTCAGGAAAGTCAGAAACCTAAACCATAAACAAAGGTGAAGAACTATTTCAAATTCCATTTCTTTAATTATCACTCCTCTAAGAGTTTCGATTCATCTAATAATTATTTGTAAAAGGATACCTCCAAACTCCAAAACAACCTCTTCATTTACCTGAAAGAGGAAACAACTTAAAGGACACCGCCTAGTCTTTTCCATAAACCTTCTCAGACTATAATAGGAAGGATGGAGGAAGAAGAGGCAGTAATTTCAAAATCAGTAAGTGGCCTAGAGATTACAGCCACCCCGAAATGGAACAAGACGTTTCCACAGTGCGTGCCAGCAACTTTCCACTCTGGTTCTCAGAGCAGGAGGAAGCACAGGCAGCCTCCCAGCCAGGAGCATCTGACAGACCTCACTATAGCTGGTAACTGCTGGCAAGAGGAGAGGGGGCAAGGACAAAAGCCGAAGTTTCTTCCCATCTGAAAAGTGCTCAGGGGGCTGGGGAGATAGCTCCGAGGCACAAGTGCCTGCTGGGCAAGTGCAAGGTCGTAAGTTTGAACCCTGGTCCCACAAAAAAAAAAAAAAAAAAAAGAAAGAAAAGTGCTCAGGCACAGGCCCATGGTCGGAATCCAGTCATACAATACTGTCACTGTCACTGTCAGCACAAAGCACCACAAGTCCCACCCTCGAGTTGTTTATGTTCCACTTCCAACCCCAGGTTTATCAGCAGCAATTGTGAGGGGCACAAGGGCCAAAGCTGTCAAGCAATTTGCTTCTCTCTCTTCTCTCTTCTTTTCTTCAGATGTAGATGGAACTTACGGCTCTATCTGTGAGCTGTGTTCCCAGGTCAATTTACTCTTTAAAAAAATCAGAGTGGACAAGAGGTAGAAAGAGAAGGATCACCAAGAGTTTGAGGCCAGCCTGGGCTACAAACTGAATTCAAGCAAGATCGTGTTTCAAAAAACTAAAATAAATAAGTAAGACCTGAGTCCAGGCATTGAGATACATGCCCCTAATTCAGAGGCTGAAGCAGAAATGTCAAAATTTCAAGTGCAACCTTGACAACCTAAGTGACAGAGACCCTGCTTGAAATAAAATATCAAAAATGAGCTGGGCATAGGCCCTGGATTTAATCCCCAGTGTCTGCTCCCAGCCCCCACTAAGAAAACTGCTAGGAAGATAGCTCAGTGCAAAGGCCCTTGGTTCAATTCCTACTATTGTAAATTAAATAAACAAAAGTGAGTCATCAGAAACCCTGAAGGCCTAGCTATATGGAGACTGGTGCAGGACAGAGTTTGTGGCCAGACAGAGCAACACTACAAAACCCTTCTCTTGTAAAATAAATTTAAAAATAAAGAGGGGACTTTAGATTATCCCTATAATGACACCTTACTCACTCACACCCTCACTGACCTTACTGGGTAGAAATGACAGCTATCTTCAGCAAACCTATCTCTGCACAGAATTAAGTCATAGTATTTAATACTTTATAGTAAGGTTCATCATATTTATTTTTTGTGAAAAAGAAATAATTCCCTGAAATTTCTAAATGGTCAGTTCCATTACCCATGTTCCTGCAAAACAACTATATGAATGCAGTCTTCAGTTCAATCTGATTTCCCCACAAAGTGCTTGGAATTTTACAGAATCAACATACGTATGTCATGCTATCTGCAGGTACATCCACACACCCATTCGTGACTCTGCACAGAGAAATGTAGTGGGTGTTTGAACATAGGGACCACGTGGTGGGGAAATGAGCATGCCTATCTGTGCTGACCCTGTTGATCAGCACAGCAAAGAGCTCTGACCACAGAAGCTGCAGAAGGCACCGAAGCTGGAAAGACTGTGCCAGGCCTATGTGCTAGAGAAGGCAACTGGTCCCATGTTCTCCTAAGCACAAGCTCACAGTCCTAGCTCCTATGTTCATCATGATATTGATGGCTTTTTTGATTATCAGCTTCTGTGATAACTGGCTTAAAAACCAGAGGGGAAAAGAGAAAGACAGACAGACAGACTGACTCACTCTCAGGCATCCCAAGTGTAAGATGGGTAAGTGTCTCCAGAAAGTCTGATCTCAAACCCTCATGAAAACAGCTAGACACAGTTCCATGGTGACTTCAAGGAGAAACTGGAGGCTACAAGAGGAAACTCTTACACCTCAAGGAGAAAACTACTGAGACTGCTGACCTGCAGCTGCACAGTATCATGTGCAAATTCAGTCTACTATAAGCCAGGCATGGTGGCACAAACCTGTAATCTCAGTCCTCAGAGAGCTGAGGCAGAAGAACTGCAGTGCATTTAAGGCCAGCCTGGGCTACACAGTGAATCAAGGCCAGCCTGGACTACATAGCAAGACCCTATCTCAAAAAAGAAAAAGAAATTAAAAAAAAAAAAAAAACAATGTTCTAAAAATATTAACCTTAGAAAAGCCGACAAAGTGGAAATTACCATCATCTTAAAAATATATCATATTAGGCCCAGCAGGATAGCTCAGTGGTCTAAAGCGCCTGCTTAGGAAAGCTTGGGCGGCTGTAGGGACCGCGGTTCAATTCCCGGCACTACATGCTGCACCAGCCCTGCCCTCAAGGCAGGCTGAGCCGGCCATAAAAATAAATAAACAAAAGTTCTGAAACAAGAAAAAAAATATAGCCGGGCGTGGTGGCTCACGCCTGTAATTCCAGCACTTGGGGGGCTGAGGCAGGAGGATTGGTGTGAGTTCAAGACCAGCCTGGGCTACAAAAGTGAGCTCAAGGCCAGCCTCAACTGCATAGCGAGACCCTGTCTCAAAAAGACAAAAAAAAAAAAAAAGAAAAAAAAATATATACATATATATCATATTATAATTTAGGGATACTTTGTGGAGTGATGCGGGGATACAGAAAGGAAAGAAAACAACCTACAAGTACAAGTGAGAGGAAGAGAGGATGGCATGAAGCCTGTCCATGAGAGAGAAGCTGCTGTCAAAGAGCAGAAAGCTGAAATTCTAGTTGAGCCAAAACCCATCTCCCCTGTGTAAGGCAGGTGAGCAATAGTGTTGCTGAACACTGAGTAACTGACATGTAAACGAGACCTCATTTACTGCTTACTTCAAATAACCAAAAATCATATGACTAAAAGGAAATATCAAAGGTTATCCAGGTAAGACAGGAATTGAGTTACACTATGAAGACAACTGTCCACCTGTCTATTTTTTTTTTTTTCTTTTTTTTATTTTGGTCCTAGAGAACCCAGGCCCTTGCCCTGGAGTGAACCAGGTGAGCATCCTACTCCTTATACACCAACACCAGGCAGGGCCTCAATCCTGCCAGGGCCTGCACAGCCGGACGCAGGCTCCATGTGAGCCTGAGGATGGGCAGTATGCTCAAGAAGAATCTCAGGGATGCAGTGCAATCCACAGAAGATGTGCAACAAGTCTAGGACAAGTTGGCAGACAGCCCTTTACAGGGCTGTCACATCCTGTGCCTTTGGAAACAAAGCTCATGAAGAGAGTACAAATTGGACTTTAGCAAAGTTCTCTAATAATCAGAGAACATCAAGTAGAGTCTACTGAATTTAATTCCCATCACTAGGAACACTTGGATACCAAACCACCCAACCTACGAGTATAGTCAGGCCCTGTCACCCCAGTACCTGGCAACTGAGGCAGGAGGATCACTGGGAGTTCAAGGCCAACCTGGGCTACACAGTGATTTCAAGGACAGCCTGAATTATCTAATGAGATCCTGTCTCCAAAAAAGGAAGAAAAAGAAAATAAGAAGGAACTGCCCAACAACATTTTGGCATAGCTGGTAGATTCCAGTAACAAGACCTTGTCTTAAAAAAAAAAAAAAAAAAAAAAAAAAAAAATTTACACCAACAGAATATTACTCTGTCATAAAAAAGGATAAAGTAGTCATCTGTAGGAAAATGGATACAACTTGAGGCCATAATGTTAAGTAAATCAGATACAAGCTTACATATTGCCTTGCTTCTCTTACATCAGAGAGGCAACATATAAAGTATGAAATAAAGGACAGATAATGAAAAAAGAGAATAAAAGATATTACTGATCCAGTATTAACAATGTACCTAAAAGTATACCTTGCCAGGTGTGGGGCACAGACCTATAATCCCAGCACTCAGAAGGCTGAGCGAGGAAGACTACCACAAGTTCAAGGCCAGCCTGGGCTACATAAGTGAGTTCAGGAGCAGCCTAAACTATACAGCAAGACTGTCTCAAAAAAAAAAGGGCCCGGCAGGATGGCTCAGTGGTCTAAAGCGCCTACTTAGGAAAGCTTAGGCGGCTGCAGGGACCACGGTTCGATCCCCAGCACTACATGCTGTGCCAGCCCTGCCCTCAAGGAAGGTGGAACCGGCCATAAACAAGAAAAAAATAAAATTTTTAAAAAAGAATTTTTTTTAAAAAAAGGGTATACCTTGATTTACTATAATTAGCTTTTTTTTCCAGGACCAGGGTTCAAACTCATGACCTTGCACTTGGCAGGCCAGCACTTGTGCCACGGAGCTATCTCCCCAGCCCCTGATTTACTTTAATTACCCTGTGTATTTTACAGTTTTTTGCCTATTAGTTTGGTTTTAATCCATATATATGATAACTTTATAAGGGCTTATATGATAAGTAAATGAATCTGATGCTGGCAGAGGAAAAAAGTGGAGGAGGAGGAAAAAAGAGATGCGTTATATAATGTACTGAATGTAATCATTATGTACTATAAACATGGACCGATAAAATTTAAAATCACAGCCGGGCGTGGTGGCTCACGCCTGTAATCCCAGCACTCGGGAGGCTGAGGCAGGAGGATTGGTGTGAGTTCGAGACCAGCCTGGGCTACAAAAGTGAGCTCAAGGCCAGCCTCAGCTGCATAGCGAGACCCTGCCTCAAAAAGACAAAAAAAAAAAAAAAAAAAAAAAAAAAAAAAAAAAAAAAAATTTAAAATCACAAATATCCTTATTTGCTCACTTTGCCCTTCTGCTTATTCCTGCTGGTGCCCTGTGATCTTTAATAAATATAACTGCATACTACAAAAAAGATAATAAATAAATCCATATTGCGGGGGATAAGAAAAGAAAAAAAAAATCAGGCTTCTTCCCCTACCACCCTAGCAAAGAAAGCAAAACAAGCAGGGAACAGAGCACATCTATGTGGCTGTGTCACCTCCACTGAACCAACCAGCCACAGCCCTCCACAGTGCAGGACACAGCACTAAGGAGAAACCCATCATCGGCCATCTAGCTCAGGAACAAGGTGTGGATTATGCCTTCAGCCTCCTATGCATATTCCTTTCAGTGTAGAGATCTGGAAGCTTCCACTCAGGGACTCTGGAAAATACGCAGCTAGGAACAAGCAACTTAACAAGTGGCCCAGCACTGGAACATCCATTCCTTGCTACCTAGCTTCTCATGTCACAAACACAGTGCCTATGTCGCCACCCACCCCATTCCTTCCTCTGAGAGTAACTAGGGGCTTCTCAGACTCCCAGCCAGGCAATTCTGCTCCAAATTACACGATTTTGTGTTGCTTGCTGAAATTATATACAGTCTTGTGCTGCTTGCTAATTGCTTCATGTGTACAAATACCTTTTTTTTTTTTTTTTTCAAACAAAATATGTGAATTACTTGAGAATAGGGCTTAGTTTGATCCTGCAATTGTCAGTTGCCCAGTCCTCAGGCTCAGCTGAGCTGGGCACCCAGCAGGCAGTTCACACACGCACCCAAACAACCTGCTCTCCTACAGATAGGGCCAAGAGCTGCATGCTTTTGAAGCACAACTCATGCACCTGGCTGTGGGCGCTGACCATTACCTGATCACCTCACCAGCGTCCTGAGACTGACACACACAGGGCTGCCAGGCCTCACCTCCAGCTCATCTGGTGTCCCAGACCTGCCCCAGGAGCCGGCCCTCAGCAGGCTCCCCACTCCACCCTCCCGCCACCACTCCCTAGGGGAAGTCATTCACTCAAGACCATCCAGCTCAGCTGGTGCCCTCATTTAATCAGGCCACTGCAAATGGCTGGCCAAAAGCAATAAGGGCATGACTGAGAGACTGTGGGAGTTTAATATAAAAAAATTAATTAAAAAAAAGTGGGGGGAGGATAAAGGGTCTAGCTTTTAATAGGGCCCTAATTACCCAACTCATAGGATCAGCCCAAATGAGATGGGAGTTTATTTCAGGGTTTTTTTAATTATTGTTTTTATATATATATAAATTGCTGCTATGTGTTTTCTTTCCTCTGAGCAATTATGCAGCAAGTACGTAAAGAGGAGAAAAAATATTAATTAAATATAAGGTAATTGTAGATTTGGCCTGGAGAGAATGAGTCTGAACTCTGGACCATCGCAGACTACCAGGGTTTGAAGACTGCTCAGGGCCTCCCAGAAAAGAAAGAAATAAAAATACAACCAAGCAACAAGCGGAAGCAGAGTACAGCAAGAAAAGTCCTGTGCAGAGAGCTTAGCAGAGAGAAGGCCTACAGGGCTGCAGACCCTCGGGCCATAGTAGCAACCCAATCACACCCCCAAAGGTGGACCAGAGGCTCCTCCTCTGGTCAATAAATAGCTAAATCAATAGACTTAAACTCAAAAGGAGACTGAGGCACACTACTGAACAGGGGCATAGCACTCAACCCAATGTTACTTAGTCTAAGGTAGTGTTTCTGCCTAAGGCAGCTGGGAGCTCAGCGCGCTGGGGGGGGGGGGGGCTACTCAAGTCTCCAGCAGTAGGCAGGCAGGCAAAGGGAGCTCTCCTTGGCTCTCCAGGGAAGAATCCAGATAATACAGGAGTAAAATAAGGCCGCTATGGGAGTGCTGGGACACAAGTCCATGACTGTGATGACAGGGACATGAATGACATCTCACCCTTCTGAAACAGGCTCAGCAGCACTTATACCATATCACCCTTCACCCAGGAAAGGCTCCAACCAGCTAAGCACCTCAAGCCACCTATTCCCACTCTGAGGGAAGAGTGACGACACCAGTTGCCACCTATGGTGCTGCTAAAAGAACTGGCTAGAAAGAGGAAAGGCTCTGAAAGTTAAACATAACACTGCTCCCCACCTCAACTGATTGGTAAAGGGCCCTGAAAATGCCAAAAGGAACAAAAATAGGGCAGGCAATAAGGGGCTCTGCTTAGACCCCCACAGCAAAAGCATCTCGTCAAGACATTCACCATTTGCACCTAGCAGGCCTCCTCCTCATTGGTAGGCTCAGATGTGGCTGGTAATGCCAAACATACCCCTGTCACTGACCAGGTAAAACTAGATTCACTTCTTATCCATGCCTTAAAGGGCCCCTTGCTGGTCCCACCCTAAGAAGCACAGTAACAACCTTGCTGGCCCAATGCCCTGGCATCTCACGAATTACTACATCAGCAATGGAGAAGCCCAGGACCATCTGAGTAGATGCTTTAGCTTCTGCAAGCACTAGGCTCCACTCAGGAGAGAGCTCACTGATCTCTGCAAGCCACGACAGAAGTGGAGGTCAGAGGTCGCCCACAGGAAGCTGCCATGGATGCTGCTGATGTTAAGCTGTAGGATCCAAAGCTTGCTTTAAACTCACATGGCACTGTAATATTAGAAAACCATACTGCACATCTTGAGTACTCACCAATGGCTCGCGGGGCACCACATTTTCACTTCCTGGAGTAGAGCTCGGCTGCAAAGAGAAACAGAAACAAAAATAAGATCACAGTGCCACCCAATGGGCATCAAAAAAACAAAGAACTTTTGTTCTCAAGCAAGACCCCAAAATGCCTTTTACTCATAATTTTTATTGCTTTTTCAAAACTAGAGTGCGCTGTGGTAGATGACTTATAAGAAGTATCCAAGGACCTGAACTTGCCAGGACACATTACTTGTGAATTCCTTGTCATTGCCCTCAAAAACAAGGCTGGATTTTTATCAGAAGGACCTAAAGTTAGCAGCTTGGCAGAAGGTGCTGAAAAGAGCCACAAAATCCACAGAAATAGAGCCCAAAGATCAGGCTAAGGAAAGAGCCATCCTCTAATGCCTCCAGCTCAGGACCGGTGGACCGTAAGAACACATGGAGAATCAGAAGTGCCCACAAGGGGGCAGTAGGTGCTCACACTCAAATGTTTTCTAGGCACAGTATTTGGAGTCAGGAAGGGAGCAAACTCTGCTACTGCTTCTGTGTCAGCCCTTGTATTTAAAAAAAAAAAAAAAAAAGCCGGGTGTGGTGGCGCACGCCTGTAATCCCAGCACTTGGGAGGCTGAGGCAGGTGGATCGGTGCAAGTTCGAGACCAACCTGGGCTACAAAAGTGAGCTCAAGGTCAGCCTGAACTGCATAACGAGACCCTGTCTCAAAAAGACAAAAAAAATAATAATAATAAAATAAAAAAATAAAAAAATAAAAAAAATAAAAATAAAAACTCTGCAGTTAAGCCAGCCCAGGCTTAAGTCCTTTGTGGCAGTGAGCCAAAGGCAGGCTGACAGAAAAACAGAGCAGCCTACAAGCAGGCCAACTGGCCTGACTCCAACCTATTCTCTTGTGGGGCCACTAACACACAAGCACCTTTAACCCTTGGCTGAATTGGTCAAAATACAAAGGAGAGAGCCATGTGGTGCATACCTGTAATCCCAGCACTCTGGAAGGCCTAGGCAGGAGGGTCACAAGTTGAAATATATCCTGAACAACTCAGAAACTTAGCGAGAACTTGTCTCAAAATTTGAAAATTAAAAAGAGGATAGAGATGTAACTCACTGCAAAGCCCCAATATTCACTCCCAGAGTTACAATAAAATAAGTTTAGTGAACAGAAGGGACAGGAACAGAGATAGAGATGGACAGGCATTGAAGAAATTTACAAATCTCTGTAAGAATAAAACGAGCAGTCTGAGAGGGCTATGATTAGTTTACAGTTACTGCTGTTCAAGTCAATTGCCAATTACATGCAGACAACATCCAGAAGGGCAGCCACCCTGCTCATCCCAGGAGCCAGCTGCTGCCTCCACTCTCCTCCTATGGTTCACAGGTCCTGTGCCAGGGCTCCCAGGAGAAAGGGCAGCTGGCACGACCCAGCAGCAAGGCCTCTGCAGGACCACGGAGGCCCTCCCTGCATCCAAAGTCCAGTCCCCTGGGCCTCACCATCTCAGGACAACAGGTAACTGAGTGTGGGTCAGTCCCTAAGATTCCCTGGGGCCCTCCAGGCTCCTGCAAGCTCCCACAGCCAGGTGGCTAGGGAGATCCCTCTGAGCCCCTGCCCCCTCCTTCCTGCCTCCCCTGGACTGTCACAGGCCATGGCCAAGTGTCAATCCCCACCTGCCACAGGCATCTCCTCTCAGAGCTGCCTGTCTGAGAAACCAGCCCAGCCTTACCAAGCCACCTCCTCCGGCATGCCCAGAACTGCTGGAACATGGCCACCAATCCCCTTCCTTCACATCCACAGAATCAATTACTCCACTATTCTCCATCTCTATAGCCATCACTTTGGTCCATGCTTCCAAAACCTATGATCTGAACCACTGAGGCAGCTTTCTGACCAGCTCCCAACATCATGCTGGCTCTCTCCCCATACGCCCACCACTGTGCACTCATTTCCTGGGATGATTGGGTGGCCTCCTCCCTCATCCATTCATCCATCCCAGTAAGCAACACTGTGTTTAGGAGACAGAACAGAGAAAGCCCCTCAGTGTGGCCTCTGGGACCTCATGCCTACTCTGACTACATCTCAGGTCTAGGGTCACCCCACATTTCCCTGCTCAGCCCATAATAGACACATGGCTTTGTTTCTTCTGTCAAGAGACTTTGCATATACTATTCCTTCACAGCCAACTAAGGCCCTCTCAGGAAGCAATCCTTCGCTGACAGTCCTACCGTGCACACACAGTATTCTCCTTCATGAAACAAGCAGAAAGGCTGAGAGTAGAGTTCAGTGATAGCGCACATGCTTGAAGCCCTGAGTTAAATCCCTAGCAAGAAAAAGAAAAATTGAACAGAACTGCAGCTTTACATTTGTGTGGTCATCTGAACAGTGTCTCCCTCACTGGATCATGAACTCTACACAGGCGGAAACTGTTCACTCATCACTGTAGCCCTGGGGTCCAGGACAAGGCCAGGCACAGAGTGAGCCTTGAACTGCTATCTGATGAAGGAAGGAAGGAAGGAAGGAAGGAAGGAAGGAAGGAAGGAATAACAAATACTATAGCAGTGGCTCTAACTCATTAGCACATATATAGTAATGAGTTCTATATTACAGTTCATTATCTTCCTGAAGGCCTCTAACAACACACTTGACATATATTAACTCTAGGTGCTAACCTTTATTTAGTCCTCTCTTCGTTTAATTCTCACAACAAATGCATACAAAAGCACTATTTGTTTGTTTGTTTTGTGGGACTGGGGTTTGAACTCACGACCTTTCACTTGCCAGGCAGGCACTTGTGCCACGGAGCTATCTCCCCAGCACAAAAGCACTCCTGAAAAGGAAACTGATGCAATGGAGGTAGCTCAGCAAGCAATCGGGGTACAGGGATCAAAAGGCTTCTACTTAATCAAAACTATCACATTTTTCTTATTTTGTTTACTTTTTTCTTGTTTCAGAACCTTTGTCTATTCACTCATTTTTATGGCCGGCTCAGCCCACCCCGAGGGCAGGGCTGGCGCAGCATGTGGTGCCGGGGATCGACCCGCGGTCCCTGAAACTGCCCAAGCTTTCCCAAGCAGGCGCTTTAGACCACTGAGCCATCCCGCCAGGCCCTATCACATTTTTCTTAGACTGCATTGTCTTAAGCAACAGCAGTAATGCTACGGCCTAACTAGTAACGTAGGTTGCTTGACCTGACAGAACAGATGAACACAACATCTTTACTATTTTAGAAAGCCACTTTCTGACTTAACCCTTTCTTCCTTGGATACAACCCACCACTGCGAACCACTGTTACCAAGGAACCAGGTCAGACCAGGCTTCAAGTGCAGCCCGTAGCACAGCACTTGCCCAGCATGTGTTCCAGGATTGGTCCCAGCACTGCTCAAAAAAAGAGGGGTTCATCTCTCCAATAGTTAATATTTTCCAATGCTCCCTTATCAGTTCTCACAAAGCCAAGCCAAGTATGTCAGAAGCATCTAGATGTGACTGCCCCCACCCTGGACCTTTAAACAGCAGCACCTCTCAACTCCTCCACCCCAGGCTTCCCACAGCCTGAGCTGGCACACACCACCACCAGACCTCCACACACGGCTAACACAAAGCAAGCACTTCCCAAACTGCATTCCACCCTCAGCTGCCCAGTCAGCTGGTACTGGGCACCCTGAAAGCTTCACATCAATGTTGGAAGCGCCCAGTGCCAATGACACTCTACAGCAGTGATGGCAAACCTTTCAGAGCTTCCAATGATACACATGGCCCACTGCAACACCAGTGCCACTAAGTTCCCAACCACTACTCTAGAGATTCTCCAGCCTGTGATAAAATTTTAGTCCAAGAGGTACCATTACTCACTTCTTGTCTCAGTGTCCTTTAGAAAACTATTTCTTGAGGACCAAATGCAAAATAGCTTCAATTCTTACTTTTCCATTGTGTTACTCCCTTGGGCACACTGGTCACTCCGCCCTGGGGAACTGCTCTGCCACCTACCTCTCCCTTCACAGTCTAACCTTCTCGCAGACAGACACTTCACAGTCCCACGTCTCTACCCTCAAAACCCAGAACATCACTGGCATGGATCAATTTGGGAGTACTTAAAATGTTTATTTAAACAATGAAAACAAAGAAGGCTGGCCAGATAGCTCATGGGCCAGCCAAATAGCTCAGTGGACTAAAGCACCTGCTTAGGCAGAGCTCAGAGGCCAGGGTTCGACCCCTGATTGCCATGCCTGCTCTGCCCCAGGGGCACAATGAGACACAACTGAGTCTGGGCATGGTGACACCTGTAATCCCAGCACTTAGAGAGGCTGAAAACAGGAGGATCGCTACAAGTCCAGTTTACGTAGTGAGACCCTGTAGAGCCTGTACTAAATGCAAAGTAAATAAATAAATTTAAAAAGTAAAATAAAATAAAAACAAAGAAACACTTGGGATAAACAAAGGAGGCAAGCAGAGCCTGGGAGAGACTTCCCAGAACCTAATATAAACATGGCCTGCCCTCAATGTGATGCGGCCTGGTAGTCCTCGACCACGGGACAGTGTTATTCCCAGAGGACAACTGGAAACAAGCAGAGGTGTTTCTGGATGTCACTGGGACTCAGTTCCATAGGCACTGAGAGAACCAGAGACTCAATGTGCTGCACTGGGCCCAAGGAAGAACTGTCCATCCAGAGCACCTAAGCAGCTCCTCACCGCTCTGCTTCTTGTGTAAAGGAACAGAGTTCCATCTGGCTGAGAGGGTGTCTGTCTTTTTGAGACAGGGTCTCCATGTAGTCCGGGCTGGCTCTGAAGTTGCAGCTGTCCTGCCTCAGCCTTCCAAGTGCTGGAATTACAGGCATGCACCCCTGACTGACACCCAGCCTAACACACAATCTCCTAGAAAGGCAAACCTACTGCATTAGTGTCACAGCAAGCTGTTTGCTATCACTGAAAGCTCTAATAGGTGTGCCATCACTGGCTTAGATGACTGGCAGAGAGGTGAGCAGCTGACTGCTTATCTAGGGCTCCCCAAGCTCAGTGGGTGCTTTGCACCCTTTGCAAACGGCCAGCCCTTGCTCAAATACCTGCTGCCCCCACAAACATCACCCCTTTACATGGTCAAGTCTATTATCTGGCTCAAAATAGATCATTACAAATTAAATTCCAACATGATCCTGGATATTGTCACAGGATAGTCACTTGGGGAAAAAAATGTAAAAAGGTTTAGGGGCCATCTGCTGAGGCCTATTGCAAAGGAAAGGAGGTAGCTCCCAGGCAATTGAATTCAGGAGCCGTGGGGACAGCCAAAGAGTAGGACTGCTGTAAAAGACAAGCAGTCAGATACACAAAACAGACCAGGGCTGCGGAGAGGCTGTTTTGTTTAGACACAAGGTCCTGCTATGTAATAGATGCTGGCCTTCAGCATCTTCCTCACTCAGTCTCCTAAATTCTACAATTACAGTCAAGTACCACCATGCCCAGCTCGAAACAGATGCTGTTAACAGAACAAAGACAAGGTGCCCTCACTGCTGCTGCCTGGGCACTGGCCTCCCCAACCTGGGGGCCACATCACATGGGACTGTGATCCCTGACACAACAGAACACATGAGCAGAGCCCTAAAATCACTCCAGCTTTCTGCCAGCAGACGTATTTCAGATCAGGAGAGGTAAGGGCACCCCTGCCAGGAGCACAAAGAGTCACTGAGTTGAAAGGCCAGAGGTCAGAGGTCAGAGGTCAGGGAACCTAAGCCAACAGAAAGCTACAGAAGAGAGTTCCAAAGAGCAAAGAGCTATGCAACAGAGAGGGTGCCACAAATCTGCCAAAGTTCCCCTGGGCCTGCTGGACATTAAAATGCATGCACAGAGATTTAGTTCAGTGCACAGCACCTACCTGGCAAGCATGAGACTGTAAATTCGATTCCAGGTACCAAAAGATAAAGTGTGTGTGTGCATGGGGGAAACTTATGAGAGGGAGATGGCAGCTGTGCACTATCCCGGCTCACACAGGGCTCTCCTCCTCCTGCTCCTGCTGGGCTTTTCACAAAGGCCCAGAGGGCTACCTCTTGGGGGTGAGGCGTAGCCACTGCTAAGAATTACCTTAGATTCACCCTAGCAAAATTTAAAAGCAAGATTTGAAAGAATCACAAAATATGGAGCCCAGGGTGGGCTGAGCCAGGCACACACACACACAAAAAGATTGAAAGAATCACAAACAACTGCCCACCAGATAAAGTCCAACATTCTCTAAAGACTATATAATCCAGGGTCAGCAAGATGGCTCCATGGTCTAAAGTGCCTGCCTAGGAAAGTTCAGGCAAGCACTGGTACCGCCGCTTGATCCCTGGCACCACATGCTGCGCCACCCCACCCCAGGGTGGGCTGAACCAGCCATAACACAAATAAGTAAATGAGTTTAAGAAAAAAAAAATTAAATTAAAAAAGACTATACAAGCCGGACGTGGTGGCGCACACCTGTAATCCCAGCACTGGGGAGGCTGAGGCAGGAGGATCGGTGCGAGTTCGAGACCAGCCTGGGCTACAAAAGTGAGCTCAAGGCCAGTCTGAAGTGCATAG
>PVJA010020901.1:0-36278 GCA_004027025.1 Myocastor coypus | reverse complement strand
TTTTTTTTTTTTTTTTTTCTTGCTGGGTGGTCAAGGGCAAGTCGAAGCAAGACCTATATAACAAAAAGATTCGTTTTTTTATTATTATTTTTTTTTCCTTTTTTTTTGTATCTTCCAGGGTCAAATCCCCTCAGGATTAAGTTTGAGACCATAGACAGTACTTTTAGAACTGTTGTTAGTGTCAGCCTTCGGGATGAGTCACGGCCATAAGAATATTCTTGAATTAATGAAGTTTCCCCAAATTTCTGTAACCTGAGTTCGAAAATGAAGATATACTGGAGAACTGCAATACTGATTATCTCTAGAGAACTGGGGTAGACTTTGGTAAATAAAAGAGATTTTTCAATACATTCCTTCATTTACATTTTATTTTGGGACTATCTATTAGAATTAAAATAGTTAATTATAATCCATTAAATACTTGGTAAATAAGAGTTCACCAAAATTAAATACTTTTACTCTCAAAGGAAAATGAAAGCAGTAAGTCATATACTTGGAAGAAACATCTATATGTTAGAGAACCGATACAGACTTGTATAAACAACAACAAAATTAAGTAGTAAAGGAATCCATTAAAAAACAAAAGAGAGTGCTGGGGAGATAGCTCAGCAGTCTGAGTGTCTGCCTGGCAAGCACAAGGAAACAAGTTCAATCCCTGGTACCACATGCCGTGCTGGCCCTCGAACCCATGGGCATGCCAAGCCAACTTGGGGTGTGGTGGTGCATGTCTATAATTCCAGAGCCAGGGAGGCTAAGCCAGGAGGATCACTACAAGCCTGAACTATGTGTATAACAAGGCCCTATATCAAATAAAACAAAACAAAACAACAAGAAAGGGATTTGAATAGCTATTCAAAGAGATCCACAATTGTAATTAAATGTGTGAGAGTATACTGACAAGCAGTCATTTAAAAATGCAAATTAAAACTACTACACAACCATTAGGATGGTTGTTATGAAAGACATAAACAATATATGTTAGTGAAGATGTGAAGAAACTAGAACCTTCAGACATTGCTGGTGGGACTGTAAAATGATCCAACCAAAATTTAGCAATTTATTTAAAAATTAAACATAAACTTAGTCATATAATCCAGTCATTCTGCTCTTAGGGATCTACCCAAGAAACATGAAATATGTTACCTAAGGACTCATATGTGAATGGATGTTCATAGCAGCACTATTCATAAAAATGAAAAGTGGGAAACAATTCAAATGTTCATCAGTAATTAAATGAATAAGGGCTGGTGAGACATCTCAGTGGCAAGCTCAGTAACCAGGGTTTGATCCTTGGCACTACATGCCGCACTGGTTCTGCCCCCAGGCATGCTGAGCAGGCCATCATGTCTGGGTGTGGTGGCATACCCTGTAATGTCAGCACTGCAGGCTGAAAACAGGATGAGCACTATAAGACTGAGCTATGTAGTAAGACCCTGTATGAAATCCAAAATAATAATAATAATAATAATAATAATAATAATAATAATAATAAATGAATAAAAAATGTTATACCCTAATGGAATATTTTCACCAACAAAAACAAACTTCTGTTTCTTGAATATGGACGAAACTCAAAAACATTTGGTTAGCAGAAAAAGACTATATGCTATACAGCTCTGTCTATATCAAATATCCAAAAAAAGCCAAATTACAGTAACAGAAAGTAGGTTTATGGCCGGTAGGGATTAGTTACAAGTAAGTACATGAATATTTTAAGGTGGTAAAATGTTTTAAAGCTAAATTATGGTGGTAGCTATACAACTGTATAAATTTACTGAATAATCTAAATTGTAAAAAGTTATTTAAATTGAACACTGAGAATGAAATTATACAGCAGTAAAGATGACTTAAAAATATAAAGTAGTAGGGCTGAGGAGATAGCTTGGTGGTCTAAGTGCCTGCCTGGCAAGTGCAAGGACCCAGGTTCAATCTCTGGTACTGCATGCCATGTCAGCCCACCACACTGTGCCAGACACCAAAACCTGGTATGGTGGGACACATCTATAATCTCAGCACTGGGAAAGCTGAGACAGGAGGACCACTACGAGTCTGAGCTATGTAGTGAGAAAACATTAAAAAACAACAACAAAATAAGTCAGTAGTATAACCAACTTAATATTAATTATGCCATAACTATCATAAGTAATATAACTTGGAATAGTGATAATACAAGGAGAGAATTCCATAACTGGAATGTTTAGCCATCAATTATTTGCTGCAGCACTGCAGTGCAAGACTGTGTATAAAAGCTCATGAGAAACTCTAATTACAGTGTCTACAGTTCAGTGAAGATAAATGACACATTAAGACTAGACCTTTGTCATGGCACATCCCTGTAATACCAGTGCTGAAGGAGGCAGAGACAGGATTTCAAGCTCAAGCCAGCTTGGGCAAAGACCTTGTCTCAAAAAAATTAAGAATTAAAAATTAAATAAAAAGGCTGAGGTCCTGGGTTCTACTGCCAGTACCAGAGGAGGAAAGTCTTTTGAAAAATGTTTGCAATCCTTAAAAACAAACAAATCCTATTGTATTTCATACTTTTGGTAGTGGTCAACAGTCTGCTTAATCCCTTACAGTATAGGTACTGCTGGGATTATAGGACATTTGGTAAGTAGGCAATTATTATTATTTTTTAATTTTTTATTTATTTATTTATTTTTATTTATTTATTTATTTATTTTTGGTGGGACCAGGGTTCGAACTCAGGACCTTGCACTTGCCCAGCAGGCACTTGTGCCTCGGAGCTATCTCCCCAGCCCCAAAATTTATTTATTTATTTATTTTCTTGTTTCAGAACCTTTGTTTTGTTTATTCACTCATTTTTATGGCCGGCTCAACCCAACCCAAGGGCAGGGCTGGCGCAGCATGTGGTGCCGGGGATTGAACCACGGTCCCTAAAGCCGCCCAAGCTTCCCCAAGCAGGCGCTTTAGACCACTGAGCCATCCCGCCGGGCCCAAGCAGACAATTATTATGTCAAAATTTGTATGTCAAAAATATTATATGTTGCATATATTTAAATATTGCAATATAAGCCGGGCGTGGTGGCACACGCCTGTAATCCCAGCACTTGGGAGGCTGAGGCAGGAGGATTGGTAAGAGTTTAAGACCAGCCTGGGCTACAAAAGTGAGCTGAAGGCCAGCCTGAACTGCATAGCAAGACCCTGTCTCAAAAAGACATAATAAATATATATATATATATATATATATATATATATATATATATATATATATATATATATATATATTGCAATATAAAAATACAAAATGGTCCAAAATATTTTAAGTACCAATATGATAGCATAAGTAGAAATTTTTTTTAAAGAATTTATTTTTATTTTTTATTTTTTTTTTTCTTGTTTCAGAACTTTTGTTTGTTTGTTTATTCATTTTTATGGCTGGCTCAGCCTGCCTTGAGGGCAGGGCTGGCGCAGCATGTGGTGCCGGGGATCGAACTGCAGTCCCCGCAGCCACCTAAGCTTTCCTAAGCAGGCGCTTTAGACCACTGAACCATCCTGCCAGGCCCCAATAAGTAGAAAATTTCACAACTCACTAGATGACAGCAAACAGTTGAACTACAGACACACTAAAAATATTGTATAAAATTACCTTCAGACTATGCATATGACTTATAAAAACCTTAAACAAATCTCCAAGATATCTCTTTATGCTTATTCAATATTCCAAAAACCTGAAAAAAAAAATTCCAAAACTCGAAACACTTCTAAATCCCAAGCATTTCTAGTAAGAATTACTGCAACAGATAAAGCTTTTTGGTATAGTTACCAATACTATAGCTATAAATTACATTAAGAGCATCAGAGATTCGTTAAAGTGTAAATATTTTTAAAATGTATTTTATTCTGCCTCCTCCCAAAAAAATTCAAAGTTTTAATTTATTATTAGTGGTTTTGTTACAAAAGATATTCTCCTACAAGATAATGAAAATATTTTTCTAAAATAACTGGTGTTATCTACAAATGAAAAATACTTATTTTACCATAGTAATATAGCATGTAGAAAAGAGGATGAAACCAACAGTTTGATGTTACTGAATGCATTACCTTCAGGAGCAATTGCAGAAGGACAAACTTCTCGTAGGAGATCTCCTAGTGTCTGTAGCTGTCCATCAGCAGCCATAGGACGAAATAGCTTCTGAATGAAAGG
Organism: Myocastor coypus; assembly: GCA_004027025.1. Classification (NCBI taxonomy): domain Eukaryota; kingdom Metazoa; phylum Chordata; class Mammalia; order Rodentia; family Myocastoridae; genus Myocastor; species Myocastor coypus. The sequence continues at coordinate 32,113 of PVJA010020901.1, read as the reverse complement.
CCGTTCAGTCGTTGTCTATTGAAACATAAAGAACATAAACCAACCAATTAAATTTTTGTTACTGCTACATAAAAATAAAGAGACCATAAATCTTATAGTGACATTTGAGAATTTTCTGATAGGGTGTAAATAGAAGTATTCAACATCAAAGATGTAGTATCAGAGAGAAAGTGTTTAACATGGTAAATTCACATAACTCTAATTCTTAGAAAACAGTGAAGCAAATTTAAAGTGTTAAACATTCAAGAAACAATTAGGCCTCCTTAAGACAGTCAGACATACATTAATAAAAACAAAAGTGTTTTTTATCAATATCTCTGAAAAAATTTATACATAATCAAATACCATATAAAAATAAATCTGGTTGAATATTGCATTGAAGGTTTTTTCTTTTTTTTTTTTTTTTAAAGGAAAGGGCCTACAATGTGTTCAGAGCCTCACTACTAGATCAGACTTATAGTGATTCACCTGTTTACAGCGCCCCCCCCAGAACTAGGATTACATGTACCACATCCAGTCACAATTTGTCTCAGTGTGCCACGGGGGCAGGACCAGCACAGCAAGTCTGTGGATCTAACTCCTGGAGCCTGTGCCTGCTTGCAGGTGCTTTAATCTACATAGCTGTTTGGCCTGCCCATGAAGAAGTTTTTAAAAATGGCACTATAAAAGAATATTTAGAGATAACTAGAAAATAGCTATAGAAGCAATCATTACACAATTTGCTCTTCATAATTTTACTGTTTTAGCATGTTTAAAATGGTTTTATCTTTCTTGGCTACCTAGTTGTGACCCAGAGATTTTGGAATAAGCCACAGTCTGTGAAGAGTACTACTGTTTATGAGCTCTATAATCTTATACTCATTGTTTTATCTGTTAATCTACAATGTTCCATTTCTCTTAAGCACTATAAGTGGGTGAAATTCAGAATAAGTAAGCAAATATTAAACAAAAATTAAAATCTCTCACCCTCTCGTTTAACTCTTACTTCATTTTAAGATGTTAAGTCTTAATTTCAAGCTTCCTGGAGTGAAGTAATGCTTATTATATACAAATAAATTTTCAAATACCTAACAATTAAAGAAAAGGCATGTTTAAGTAAAGGGAAAGAATTCTTGTTGTTTTGTTTTCTAATCAGAGGTATACCCCAGTATCTTTGACAAAACTATCGCAGCTTTTTTTTTTTTTAACAAGTTCTAAATGTTGACATAAAATGAAATAAAGGAAAAATAAAACCAGTAAGCATGTGTATACTTTCCTACCTGTATACCATGCATTCAATAGATAAAACTATAATCATGGCATTCAAATAATATAGTTGAGTATCTGCTGCTAATATGAAACCAAACCATAGAAAATAATTAAAATAATGATACTAATATGCATTGAATATAATCCCGCTCATTTCATTAACTGAACTTTTTAAGGAATTTGGGGGAAAAGTATGATGGATAACTTTCTAGTTAAGTTCATAATATTCCATACAAGTTGACCCCAAGAAAAATATGCCCAAGCATATTTCCATGATTAACTGTGAAACATAATAAGGGCTTTAGAATAAAAAGAAATTACAGGGGAGCACCACATGCTGTGCCAGCCCTGCCCCCAGCTGCACTGAACATGTGTGGCAGCGCACACCTATAATCCCTGTGCTGGGGAGGCTGAAAACAAGGGATTACTATGAGTCAGAGCTGTGTAGTGAGACCTTGTTAACAAATACATACATACATACATACATACATACATACATACAAAAATGTATAGGACAGTGTAGTAACAACTTAAAATAGCTACCACCCACTTAGGGCTTTCTATCTTTCAAGGCCAGGAAGAGGCATTTAAGACTTAGCAAAGGAAATGACATGATGAAAGAAGCTTTTTCGGAGGGCTGATGGAAAGCAGTGCTGAATGGGATGACTCAGTGAAGAGGTGAAATCAGGAAGACTTGTGTGAGCAGCCTGAGTAAAGTAAGCCTGTGTGATGACGGCTGGGGCTGGCAAAGTGCAGAAAGAGGCACAGAAATGTCCTAAGAAAAACTCAATGTGCTTCCTGAAGTCTGATCTGAAAAGAGCAATACCAAAGGACTTTCTAAGAAGATGAAGATGTTATCCATGCTTTAATTAATTACAGAACTTTAAGTTTGGCTGCAATAAAATTACATAAAAAAGCTAAGCAGCCAAAGGCCAATTAGTCCTACATATTTAAAATTAAAAATTTTCCTCTAAGTCCCACTAATGGAAAAATGTTCTATTATTTCTCTGTACCTCTCTTTCTTGTACTCTCTCCCAAACCTGACCCCAAACTATAACGTTCTGACCAACTTTTTTTTTATTTTTTTATTTTTTAGGACTGGGGTTCAAACTCATGACCTTGCACTTGCCATGCAGGCACTTGTGCCACGGAGCTATCTCCCTAGCCCCACTATAACCTTACTTAATATTGATGAAATGAGATATGCTAACTTTAATATAATGAAAATGAAAAAAATACACAATGTTAGAGGTCTAGCCACATCATGAACTAAGATTGGGGTTAAATCTTGTAAGAAACAAAACATGCATTGCAACAATAAAGAAAAGCAAGGTATTTGTTAAACTAAAAGTTTTGAATCCTAGATGTCATTTGTTAGGGAACAAGGGACACAACGACCTACCTTCTAAAAGCCTCAGCTTCCTGAAATGAATAACTGCATACAAATAAGCTCAGAGATGTGTATGAATAGGAGTAATATCTACACTGCATAATTTTTAAATGAAAAATATATACCATTATCCAGGCACACAGTAATTGGTAACTTAAAACACAAACTATAGTTTTAGACCACCATAGTTTTAGAATATTGTTATGCATGTTTTAATAGCATTGCTCGTTTAGTAAATTTAAGATTGTATGGGGTGGAGTTGATCTATTTTCTCTAAATTCTTTTGCTTATGTAACAGAAAGTTCAAAATCATGTGACTCAGAATCTTATGTCTTAGTGTTTATTTTATATGGAAAAGATAAAAAGGCAAAGTAATTTTAGGACTTCATTTAAAACTGTTGTATAACTCTGCACCGAATTCATGATTCATAAAATAAAATATTGGTAAATGTAACTTCATCAAAATTTTAAAAAGCCAGGTATGGTGCTGCATGCCTGTAAGGCCAGCCCCCTCTGGGAAGCTGAGGCAGGAAGATCAACAGGTTCAATGCCAGCCTGAGCAACTCAGTGCCTTACAGAGATGCTGTCCCAATATAAAAAGTAAAATATGGGCTGGAGATATAATACAGCTTTCAATCCCAATATCACTGACATATACAGAAGCAAGAAAAAGACAGAGACACAAAGTGATTGAAAGACCAACAGACAGACAGAAACATATGCACATGCTCAAACTGCTCTGCAAAAGGTCCTGGATAAGATGAAAAGCCAAGCCATGGGCTGGGGAGATAGCTCAACAGTTTAAGCACCTGCCCAGCAGGCACAAGGATGTAAGTTTTGTTTTGTTTCTTTTTCATTTTAGCAGGGGTTTTTTTGTTTGTTTGTTTTGTTTTGTTTTTTATTGTTGGTTTTTGCAGTACTGGTGATTGAACTAAGGATCCTGCACTTCCCAGGCAAGCACTTATTCTACTGCTATCTCCCTAGCCCTTCATTTTGGCAGTTTTTAATCAGAAGTTACAGAGGAGGACTTTATTCCTGTATCTTCTTTATCATTTCTTCCTTGTATTTGCCCTTTCTCTTTCCTACTTGGTGAGACTTGGCTTTCTGTTCCAAGATCTTTTTGCGGTCTTTATCTAGTTTTAGGCCGCTGATAACCACCTTACTGGGGTGAATGCCCATACTTGACAGTTGTGCCATTTGCCTTTTCTCATTATACTTGTTGAATATAGATGACATACTTCTTCCTGTAAACCTGGACTGCCTTGCCAACCTGCTGACCTTTATCATCCTTTATCAACCTGAACTTTATCATCCTTTCTGATAGGCAAGGAGCGAACATTGTATTTCTGTCTCAGCTCTTTGAAAAGAGAAGACATAATTTTCCTGTGAATGTAGGGAGGCGCACTGAGATGTCTTTACAGTTTTTGCTTCAGTCCAAAGTCACAAAAGGATTAAACTTCATTTTGGCCACTGCAACTCCAGTGAAGGCTACAAAAAGGAAGAGCAAGAACTTAAGTCCTAGAACTGCATGCTGTGCTGGCCCTGGAACCCTAAGTGTGCCATGCTGGCCACTGAAACCCTGTGTGGTGATGCACACCTGTAATCCCAGCACTGGGGAGGCTGAGACAGGAAGATCACTACCAGTCCAAGTTGCATAGTGATACCCTATATCAAATAAATAAATAAACAAACAGGATTTAAAAAAAAAGGTCAGGCAGTAACTGGAAAAACTGATGCAGAAAGTTAAATTAGACCCATATATCTCATTATGTGCTAGACAAATAAAATGGATCAAAGAGCTAAAGGTAGAACAGAAACAACTTGCTAGAAGATAAACTAGGTAAAACCCTTGAAGACATAGGCACAGACAACTGTTTTCTGAACAGAACCCCAAATGCACAAGAAATAACACTAACAATTAACAAACGGGATAATATTAAATTAAAAGGCTTCTGTACAGCAAAGGGAACAACCAATAAGAGTTTAGAGAAACCTACAGAATGGGGAAAAATTTGATAGCTATTCTTTGGACAGAGGACTAGCATTAGAATATATACAGAACTAAAAACCCTGACCTCCAAATAAAAAGACAAAAAAATAGGCAACTGGAGTTAAAAGATATTTCTCAGAATATGTATGTACAAATGATCAATAACTACAACATGGAAAAAATGTTTACCGACTTCTAACCATTAAAGAAATGCAAATAAATGTTCTAATGTTCTTTCTTATTCCTGAAAGGGCTATCATCAAGAAAACAAATGATAACCATGGTTGTGAGGGAAAAAAGAAACTTACATGGCTGATAGGAAAGTAAACAATACAATCACTTTAGAAATCAGTATGGAGATTCTTTTTTTTTTTTTTTTTTTTTTGTGGGACCAGGGTTCGAACTCACGACCTTGCACTTGCCCAGCAGGCACTTGTGCCTCGGAGCTATCTCCCCAGCCCCAGTATGGAGATTCTTTTAAAAAAGAAAAAACTGAAAATACAAATTCCATTCGACCCAGCTATTTCTCTTCTAAGTATCCTCCCAGAAGAGTTGAAGACATCACAGTACAGTGATTTGTGTGTATATTTGTGTATGTTTATAGCAGTACAACACATAATAGTTAAATCTTGGAACTAGACTACATGTCCAAAAAAGGATGAATGGATAAAGAGAATGCATTTATAGAGTACTATTATTTTTAATAATAGAGTACTGTTATAAAAAATAAACTTAAGACAATGTAGAAAAATGGATGTACCCTGAGGTTATGTTGAGTGAAATAAATCAGATACACAAGCTTAAATATTGCATCTCTTGTTTATGAGAAATCAAAAATAAAAATAAAGAGCACAACAAAAGTTAATACAAACCAGGGATCTAGAGCTTTTCCAAAAGGAAAAGGTACCAGGAAATGAAGGAGAAGTGGAAATGAATGTAATCATTGCATACTATATAAGCATTGCTAGCAAACATACACCTACAAACAAAATCTAAGTCACAGACTTAATTTTGGCAGCATAGGTGATACCTGTTAATTTAGGTCAGCCAACTGTTAGAACAATGCCTAGCACCTAGTTAATGCTGAATATGCAGTACTGTCTTTATTAAAATGTTACATGTTAATATTAACACAGATTTTGTACTGAGTTACAAAAATAAAGGGATTATTGTAATAGCACACAGTACTGATCATATAGTCAACTCTTAATACATTAGTACTTATTTTATTGTTCTGGTTATATCAATGTAATATGAATTAGGAATATAGGTTTATAAAAACAAAAGAGTGGGCTGGCGAGATAGTTCAGTGGTCTAAAAGTGCCTGCTTAGGCAACTGCAGGGATCATGGTTTGATCCCCGGCACCACATGGTACTCCAGCCCCACCCCCGGGGAAGGCTGAGCCAGCCATAATATAAAATAAATAAATCAAATTTTAAAAATATTTTAAAGAAAGTATAAAAACTCTCAGTAAAGTAAAAGGAGATTGTATTTACTGAGACAAAATTATATGGAGTTATGACAGAAAAAAATGAGAAAAATTTAATAGACACTCAAGGCATACAACTTAGAAATGACTAATTAAAAGGGGAGAACAAAGCCAGGTGTGGTGGTGCACACCTGTAATCCCAGCACTCAGGCGGCTGATTTGGGAGGAATCACTGCAAGTTCAAAATCATCCTGGGCTACAAAGTTAGCCAAACACTAGCCTGAACTGCATAGTGAAACCCTGTCTCAAAAAGAAAGGAAAAAAAAAAAAAAAAGGTGAGGAGGAATGCAAGGAGGTCCTACTGGAGGAATCTTACTACTGACAAAGGAGGTAGCAACTAATGATGAGATAAATAAAGATTGCACAGGATTACCCTAGTGGTGGTCGCAGGCTCAGGATGCCCCCAAAACCTGAACCAATAAGCTGAATCATCATTTAGCAGTTAGTTTTAAATGGTCATCCTAGCCGGGCGTGGTGGCTCATGCCTGTAATCCCAGCACTCGGGAGGCTGAGGCAGGAGGATTGGTGCGAGTTCAAGACCAGCCTGGGCTACAAAAGTGAGCTCAAGGCCAGCCTCAACTGCATAGCGAGACCCTGTCTCAAAAAGACAATAAATAAATAAATAAATAAATAAATAAATAAATAAATAAATGGTCATCCTACTCACCTTCACTGGCTACACAAAACAAATAATATACTGATCATTTAAATTTTTTTCCAAGTGTAGCAACAAATTGATATAATCAGCTACTTTTATGCACACTTTTAAAATTCTGTCAAATAGAATGGTTTATTTACTTCATTTGTAAGCAAAATTTATTTAATTTAAAGGGTTGTTTTATACTAAGGATTTCACTTAAGATTTGCAAGTATTTGAAAACAATCAGCTATACTGAACAGGAACTGCAATTAGTAATATTCACTGATTAAAAACAAACATAATGTTTAATAACTATATTAGCACCATGTGGTAAGAATTAAATCTATAAAATTAAATTTATGTTACTAGAAGCATATTATCAAGTGAAGGTATTAGAAAACTAGGCTTTATAATTTTACATACAAATAACACAAAGAACTATGAATATGCCCATCTATGCATAAAAGCTATCTTTTAAAATTAAAAATCCCTTGGGCCGGGTGTGGTGGCACATGCCTGTAATCCCAGCACTTGGGAGGCTGAGGCAGGAGGATCAGTGTGAGTTTGAGATCAGCCTGGGCTACAAAAGTGAGTTCAAGGCCAGCCTGAATTGCATAGTGAGACCCTGTCTTAAAAAGACAAAAAAAAAAAAAGATAATATAATAATAAAAATAAAAATCCCATCAATAATTATTATAGCTATCACATCCTATATTTTCATTTGACACACAATTTTAAATAATGAACTAAGTTTCAAAAAAAGTCCATAATAAAAAGAGCTGCAAACTGGTTATGATGAAAAGTGGTAAATTTACAAATCCTCAGTTAAAATAAAAAAGAAAAAAAAATGACATAATACATAATACATAACTTTAGTGAATAACAAAGCTGTTGAAATTCTATTAACAGTAAAAACAGGTACTATAATGATGTAAACAAAATCACAATGAAGAATACTGTATGTTTCCTTAAGTAACTTTCAGATTGCTTATAACAAAAGCATTGGTGTAACTTACCTACAGAATTATTCTAACAGTACAGTAGTACCCAAGTCCAGGATCTGATCATTTATTAAATATTTATTATATACTGACTAGTGTGTGGACATAAAGATGACAGCACACACACAATTATAATATGGTGTTAGGTGATAACAGAAATACATACAAGATGTTATGAGAGAATATTATAGAATAAGAATACAAAGTTCAATACTTGGAATGTAGTTCAGTGGCATATCACTTGCCTAACATTCTGAAGACCATGTGTTCTCTAACCAACACCAAATAAATAAACAAATAAATAAATAATCTATCTGGATTTCATGGCAACAAGAATAACAACAACAACAAAAAAATACCACACAAACAACAAGGGCTTATATAAATGCATTTTCAAAGAGTAGAACAGAGTAGCAGGTATGACAGACATAAAATATGCTAACTGTGACAGAATGTAAAATTCTGTAACAGAAGGGAATTTTAGAGATTTGAAATTAAGGAGAGAATATATATAGACTTCAAGCTTCCAAATTGAGATTTTTTTTTTTAATGGAGAGACAGCTATTTCAGCATTCAGAAGGCAGCTGATATGTAACTGTACTTGTCAGAAATTAGTACATAAAAAGTAGGATAAAGGCTACAGTACGGACAGATTGAACTATAAAATGCAATGGAAGGAGCAAAAGTTTGGTTGAAATACTAACTCCTAACATTACCTAGAGCCGAGGGCAAATTACACTCAACTCTGGCAGTGTTTCTGAATAACAATAGAGAAATTTTGTATTTCTGAAAGACCGCTAAATTATTATTAATTATTATTATTTTGTATTCTAGGGAAGGGTATGCAGGGTGTTCAGGGCCTCACTACTAGATTGGACTTGTAGTGATCTGCCTGTTTGCAGTCTCCCAAGAGCTGGGATTACAGGCTCACACCATCTCGCCGAGCCTCAATCACCAACTCAGCGTACCCTGGGGGTGAGGCTGGTAGGGCAGGCCCAGGGATCAAACTCCCAACCCCTGTGCCTGATTACAGGTGCTTTAATCCACTGAGCTATTTGGCTGGCCCCAGTGCTGTGATAATTAAAATGACCTATATGCAACAGGTAGTTAGCAATGACTACTTATTTTCATTCCTCTTATAAAGTACTGTTCAAGCTGGAAACCAAAGATAAATTACACTACTTGTTATAGACCAAATACAGAATTTAAAAAAGGTATTCAAATTTCAGTTTCCTTCCACATCTTAATTAGTATAAATTTTATATGTCAAAAAAACAAAGAAAAGAAGGGCTTATACAGGATATGTTACCAGATTTTACCAACAATGATACAGTGTATGCTATAAACTGCTACACACCTAACTGGCTTACAAAATATTCATGCATGACAAATTTCACATGTAACATTGAGAAGGCACATATTTAAATCAGCTTAAGAATATACATAATTATAATATCTGTGGTAAGAAATGAGGGAACTAGGGTAGTGGGGAAATCTATGCCACTTAAGAAAATGTCTATCCTTTCCAGACAAAAATAAACTTGAAAATAATTACGTTCTATAGTTATACTAGGAGAGTCTGAAGCCGATTTTTAATACTCTTGACAACAATAAAAAATAATTAACATTTGAAAAATCTGTATTATTATAGTCAGGGACACTTAATCTCCAAAGCAACAGTGTCTTAATTCAGGTTATAATTAAATGAAAAGCACCCATCTGATTTATGGTCACACATCTGGCTTAAAGTTTATGTTTTGTCTATTGAAATTACTATAGTTATTATAATTCTGTCTAGCCAATGCCAAATATGTTTTATCACTGCATAGTTACAGCAAATACTGGCAACAATGTGTATCTTCCTCATATCTTCTCACTGCATAATATATCTTATAAGGAATTTAACTTGTAAGACTAGGATTACTGTAGTATTACTTATCACCTCATTTATAAAACAACTTAGTTCCTTTTAAATTTTTAATGTGAAATTATCATTATGGCTAGAAATAGATTACTCTAAAGGTGTTAGGACTATTTCAGTAATAATTATGTTAGTCTTCAAAGATTTCAACACCATAAAAAACAATCATGGTTGGGGTTTGGAGTGTGTCTTAAGAATTGTAGAGCACCTGCTCAGCAAGCATAGGTTTGACCCCCAACATCCCTCCTCCACATGATAACTGCCAAGTTCATTGAAAGCCACACTTATACAAGAATGTGATTAATAAGCTATTTTTTTCTGAAAGGTCAGAGGGTGCTTTGATGCTTTCTCCTTATAATATAGTCAGATACACAAACTAAGAAATACTTTTAATTTCTATAAATAAATTAAAGCAAAACATCTGAGTAAGAGGAGCTATTCAGTTTCCCCAGTGTGCTGTGCTGGCCCTGCCCCTGAGCTGCGCTGAGACAGCAAATGAAAATGTGCATGGTGATGAGTGCCTGTAATCCTAGCTAGCACTTCGGAGGCTAAAATCAGGAGGATCACTAAGACTTCAATCTGCGTAGTGAGACCTTTAGACCCTATACTAAATAGGGGGGGGGGGCTGTTTAGACTTCAAAAATAAAATTGTTGTGATATCCAGTCAAGTAAGTATCTTCCCATAAGGAAAGGCAGTTGAAAGCCAGACTAGGAGAGCCTGAAACTCTGTAAAGAACATCACTTACATTCATTTATCTAAATATGTTGTGTTTCACAGTGAGTGCTAAAGCTTTTGAGATGAAAAGGTTGATTATCAAACAACTTTAAGAATTAGTACCATTGGGACCCAGCGGGATGGCTCAGTGGTCTAAAGAGCCTGCTTGGGAAAGCTTGGGCGGCTTCAGGGACCGCAGTTCTATCCCTGGCACCACATGCTGCGCCAGCCCTGCCCTCGGGGTGGGCTGAGCCGGCCATAAAAATGAGTGAATGAACAAACAAAGGTTCTGAAACAAGAAAAGAAAAAAAAGAAAAAAAAAAAAAAAAAAAAAAAAAAAAAAAAAAAAAAAAAAAAAAAAAAAAAAAAAAAAAAAAAAAAAAAAAAAAAAAAAAAAAAAAAAAAAAAAAAAAAGAATTAGTACCATTGCAGCATCATCAAGAGTAGATTATAAAACTGGGTGTGGTCATGCACACCTGTAATCTCAGATACTCAAGGTGAGTCAGGAGGATCGAAATTTGAAGCTAGCTTGGATACCTTATAGGGAAAACCCTAGGTTCAATCAATACTGCTAAACAAATGAACAATCAAATTTATCTTTAAAAAGGTGTGGGGATATGAATCTGGTAGTGCAGATCACATAAAAATTCTTTTAAGGGTCAGCGAGATGGTTCAGCAATCTAAATGCCTCCTTAGGAAAGCTTAGGCAACCATGCAAAGGTGGTTCCATCCTCAGCACCACATGCTGCACCAGCCGCAGCCCCAGGGCAGACTGAGTGGGCCATAGTAATAAAAATTTATTTGAAATTTTTAAAAGTAGCAAACAAAAGTTATAGATATTTTTACATATTTGGCTGCTGATATAATCTGCAGACAAAGAAATTTTTTTAGAATAACACTTTAATATGAAAAAGTAGTAAAGTTTTAAAACTCTCAGAAGAAATCAGGATGAATTGCTTTTGGCCTTGGAAAAAGAAATATTCTTAGCTATGACAACCTAAAAGCACAAGAAAAGCAGCAGCAACAATGAAATATCAGCTAGATTTTATCAAAATTAAAAACCTGCTCTTAAAAAGGACATCATCAGGAACATGAAAACCAAATGTGAGAAAAATCTACATACACTATGTATCTGATAAGAATGGTATACAGAATAAAGAATTCTTAAAAACCCAATTTAAAATAATCAAAAGACTTGAAGCTATTAATCAAAACAAGATATACAAATGAGGGGCCTGGCAGGATGGCTCAGTGGTCTAAAGTGCCTGCTTAGGAAAGCGTAGGCGGCTGCAGGGACCATGGTTCGATCAGCGGCACCAGATGCTATGCCAGCCTTGCCCTCAGGGCAGGCTGAGCTGGCCATAACAATAAATAAACAAACAAACAAACAAAAGTTCTGAAACAAGAAAAAATAAAATAAAAAAAAATTCTTTTAAAAAAAGATATACAAATGACCACCCAAACACACAAAATATGCTTATTATCATTACTCATCAAGGCAATGCAAGTTAAAACCAAAAGGAGTTACCCACTCAGTAAGCCATAATTACAACAACAGAAAATAAGTGTAGAAAAAGATAGTGGAATCCTGCTGGCAAGAATGTAAAATGATGTAGATGTTTTGGTGAAATAGACTGACAATACTTCAAAAGGTTTAATATAGCATTACTATGAAACACACTAATTTTGCTCCTAAAGATCTATTCAAAAGAATTAAAGATTTATGTCCAGTAAAACACTTGTACATGAAAGTTCATTTGCAACATTCATAACAGCCTAAAGATGGAAACAAAGTGTCTATTAACTAATGAACAGATAAACACAATGTGAAATTATCATACAATGATACTAAAGAGCCATAAAAAAGTATTGATATATTCTCCAAACCAAATGGAACTTTGAAAGCATTATCGAAGTCAAAGAAACACACACACACACACACACACACACACACACACACACACACACACAATGTATACAGATTCTAATGTCATAAAATGCCTAGAATAAATTAATAATTATGGACCAGCGAAATGGCTCAGCAGTCTAAAGCTCTTGCTTAGGTGAGCTTAGGCAACCACAAGGACCACGGTTCAATCCCCAGCACCATATGCTGCACCAGCCCCAACCCCAGGGCAGGCTAAGCCAGCAATAATAATAATAATAATAATAATAATAATAATAATAATAATAATAATAATAATAATAATAATAATAATAGGGGCCCAGCAGGATGGCTCAGTGGTCTAAAGCGCCTACTTAGGAAAACTCAGCCGGCTGCAGGGACTGTGGTTCGATCCCTGGCACCACATGCTGTGCCAGCCCTGCCCTCAGGGCAGGCTGAGCCGGTCATAAAAATAAATAAACAAAAGTTCTGAAACAAGAAAAACAAAAAATAGTAATAACAATAACAGCAACAACAACAATAACTTGTAAGAGGCTAGAGGAAGAAGGTAAATTATGAGAAACTGCTAATGGTTATGGGGTTTCTTTTTAGGTTGATGAAAATATTCTTAAATTTTGCAGGGTATTGGCCACAACTCTGAGAATATTCTAAAACTCATTAAATACTGTTTTATAAAATAGCGACAGTTATGATATATTTCAATAAAGTATTTTTTCTTTAAAAATTTCTCATATAAATGATATAGAAAACCCTTCAGGGGTGATGGGTCAAGTTTCAAAAGTGATTAATAGCTATTTATGTGAGTTCTTTTTAAAAAAAAAAATCAATATATTTTTATTTATTTTTTTCTTTTTCAGAACTTTTGTTTGTTTTTATTTATTTTTATGGCCAGCTCAGCCTGCCCTGAGTGAGGGCAGGGCTGTCACCGCATGTGGTGCTGGGGATCGAACCCTGGTCGCTGCAGCTGCCCAAGCTTTCCTAAGCAGGTATTTTAAAAATTATAGGTCAATAACTCCTAATAAACAAAGAGAAACAATTCCCTCTGCATCAATTAAGAAAAATCATGTGTTCTTAAAAAAAAAAAAAAAAAAAACTGTAAAGTTCATGGTAATTTTAAGTTATCTATGGGAACTTAAGTTTAACTTTGTCTTATTTACCAAAACTCATTTAATACTGACTCTGATAATTAAAGCCAAAAAGTTTTAAAAATTACAAAAAGTTTAAAAAGGGAGTTTGAAAAAAATATAAACATAATTTTACTGTGAAGTTAATGTGAAGTAAAAGTGTTAAGCATACTGTCTGGATCTTTAAAGATACATTTTATTGATATCGTGCTGCCCAGATTATAGACTGACTACTGTTTCTAAGCTTTCCTGGATCCACCTCCACAAGTAAGGGTAGACAAGGAACACCTGTCTTCCTTCTTCTCAACTCAGGAACCTCTGGATTACTACTGATACATATGGGACCTGAATGGAGAAAGGGAGAGACCTCTATAGTAAAAGAATCTTCTGATAGATTTTGGAAGCAGAGTCTGCCATGAAAAAAGAATAATTTTGTAAACACAGGTCAGGGCTTATAGAATTGATATAATAGTGCCATGTCATCATTAGTAACATGGCCTATTCCAATAATTGAACAATTATTGCAATATAAATAGCGACTTTCACCCCCCCCACACACACACACACAAAATAGAAATTAAATTTTGAAATACAAGAAGACAGGACACAACCTAAACCCAGTTGGTATGTCTCAATGGCATTTTAATTCAAGATAATAGCAACTCCAGACCACCAGTTCAGCATGTTAAATTACAGATTTCTTTTCCATAAAACAAGTTTTTAAGTAGTATATTTTATTATTTAGTACAAAATATTTACTGTGCTAAATATGAAGTGTTATTTAGTACAATTATCATATACATCAATGATTAATGTCAGTCATATATATATAATTTAAATAACAAATTATCTACCTGCAAAGAGACTGTGGCAGAAGTATCATTAGGAAGTATCCTTTTTTTTTTCAATGCTAAGGATCAAACTGGGGCCTTGTACAAGAACTCTACCACTGAACTGTACCCTCAGCCTCAAAAAGACAATTTCTATATCAAAGATTCATTAGCCAAAAATACAATCTGGCTAAAGGTTCTAATCACATCATTTATTTTTAAAGCCATCTCAGAAACTAGCGATTAAGAGATCATAAATTCGTGAATATTTATCAAACTGCAGAAATCAGTGGAAGTGGGGTAGGCATTACTTCTTGAAATATGATCCTTTACTCAACAAATTTTAAAGGCTCCAAAATTGCAGCATCATTTCCCAAAAGTAACTGCAATTTAAGGAAACCTTCCTTATTATATAAAACACAAATTACTACAGTATTTAATGAAAGCACTGTTAAAATGTTTCAAAGTAATAAGACTACTCAATTATATGTGATAAGACATAGAAAAGCATGGAAGCCAAGTCAAACACAAAAAAGTGATGTGAGAAGAAAAAGTAAATTTGTTAGTTCCCTTCCATATGCATTCCTTAAGCAATGTAAAAGCAGAGTTCAAGTTAAACTTTGATGTGTAGATCCTTTTAAAAGCTACTCTGCCTTGTTTTATATGAAGCATCTGTAGCTAAAATGAACAACTAGTGAAAAGTACAGATGCTACATTACATAAGCAGACGTCAGAATTGTCACAAGCAGATTCTAACTTACTTTAAACATGTACATGGAGTCAGAAATTAGCTATGGCTTACTTCTTAGAAGTAACAGATAATTACCTTCAACATGATGAAAAGGAATTTAAATATAAGCTAAATAGAGATCATTTTTTATTTAGCAAAGTGCTACTTTAAAAGTAAACTTCACACTGGGAGTGGTGGCGCACACCTGTAATTCCAGAACTTGGGAGGCTGATGCAGGAGGATCAGTGTGAGTTCGAGATCAGCCTGGGCTACAAAAGTGAGCTCATGGCCAGCCTGAACTGTATAGCGAGACCCAAAAAGACCAAAAAAAAAAAAAAAAAAAAAAAAAAAAAAAAAAAAAAAAAAAAAAAAAAAAAAAAAAAAAAAAAAAAAAAAAAAAAAAAAAAAAAAAAAAAAAAAAAAAAAAAAAGTAAACTTCAAATCATGTATGGTGGTACATACCTGAAATCCCAGCACTTGGAATGCTGAGGCAGGAGGATCAATGCAAATTGGAGATCAGAGTTTAAGAGATGATAAATTCAGCCTCATAAATATTTATCAAACTTCAGAAAAGACTGGAAAAGTGTGGTATTATAACTTAAAATATGATCCTTCAGTCAGTAAATTCTAAGGTTCCAAAAGTTGCAGCATCATTTCCGAAAATTAACTGCAATGTAACGAAACTTTCCCTATACAAAATACAAATTACAATAGTATTTAATGCCAACACTGCTAAAAGGCTTTCAAGTGTGCCGGCCCCAACCCCCAGAGCGAGACTGTGATTGAGGCCAGGTGTGCTGGCTCACACCTGTAATCCCAGCACTTGGGAGGCTGAACTTAAAAGAGTCCAATCTGCCTAGTGAGACCCTGTACTAAATACATTAAAAAAAAAAAAAGTTTCAAAGTAGTAAAGCTAGGTTACTAAATGAGCTCAAGGCCAGCCTGACTGCACAGTAAGACCTTATCTGGAAAAAAAAAAAAAAAAGCAAACACTTCAAGATTTCAATTAAGACAGAAAATGGTTTGCTGTATAGTAAAAACAATTTTCAGACTCATGAGGCAAAGAGAGGACTGCAAAAAGAAGAGCAGAAGGCAGAGGAATAAAAAAAGAGGAAAAGAAACAAAACCAAAAGACCAGAGGACAGAATGAATACACTCTTAAAATACATTAAACTGGGATGCCAGCATCCAGGGCACAATGAGATGGTGACTGAGACTGGGCGTGGTGGCATGTGCCTGTAATACCAGCTCTTGGGAGGCTGAAAACAGGAGAATTACTGAGTCCAATCTATGTAGTGAAACTCCGTAGTGTAACATTAAAAAATAAATTTAAAAAATAAATACAGTAAAATGGGGCCGGCTCAGCATATTAAAGCACCTATTTAGGCAGAGTGCAAGAACTGGGATTCCATCCCCACATGTGCTGTTCTCACCCCCAAGGCATGCTGAGACTATGAATGAGACTGAACATGGTGGTGTGCACCTGTGATCCCAGTTAATCCTAGCTAATCCCAACACTTGGGAGGCTGAAAACAGAAGAATTACTGAGTCCAATCTGTGTAGTAAGACCCTGCACTAAATATATTTAAAACAAAATAAAACATTAAACTAGTAGAATAAATTCTTTTCTTTTTTTTTGCCCATGTATGCTTCGAAAAAATCTAGACAAAATGTTAAGAATAAGCACTGGGTCTTATGTCTTAGTTTTTTTTTTTTTTAATGTTTTTTTTTTTTTTTTTTTTTTTTTTTTCCTCCCGAGTGCTGGGATCGCAGGCATGCACCACCATGCCCGGTGAATGTGGTATTTCTTAAGACATATTGCTTCTCTATATTGGAAACAATTTCTTCATAATTTTTATAAAGTCAAATTTAATGGCATAAAAGAAAGTTAAATGAAGTTCAACAAATAATATATATTGTTTGATTTCCCAAAGTTTCATGCACATTAGCTCACTCACATATCTATTATACAAATCACTCAGTGAAATCAACACTAATTTAAAACTATGTCATATAATTTTACAACTAATACAATTTGAATTAATTTGTGTTGAACACATAATTGTGTCACAATATACATATGCAGACAGGTAACTTTCACAAAAGATTATACCCAAGGTAGACACATGGTCTATGCAAATCTTTTTCAAATGAGTATCGAAGTGGCATGGTGGCATATGCTTGTAATTCCAGCACTCTGGGAGAATGAACAGGAAGACCCCAAGTTCAAGTCCAGCCTGGAGAACTTACCGAGCTGTTGTCTCAAAATCTAAAAGTGTTAAAATGTAGCTGAATGTAAATGTGGCTCAATCTCCACCACCAAAAAAAATGTGCATCCAGTGCTCTTGAACTTAATTATAATAAGATTTATCATTTTACAGAAACCTTTCTCTAGCTCTATAGGAATACTATCAAAATACTGACTACTTGAAAGGGCAGTAATCCTCTAAGTTGGTAGCCTTGGTTTAGTTAGATTATTGAGAAACACAACCTCTTTAAGAGGTAATATATTTTGTTCAAAAGGCATCAAGCTAGGTAGTGCAATTCAATGTTTACATTATACTTTATTTACTGAGAATTAATATTTCAATAAACCATATATAATCAATAAGCAAAGAAGCAACCTGCCTACGCAATAATTTGAGAGATTTTAAATACGTCATCACCTATAAATGATAATTTAATCTGCATACACATCAACATACCTATACATATATTTGTATTTTTACTATTGCTTCAGAACTTGTAAATAATCTGCTTGGTCCATAAAACAAGCTGTCATATAAAATTCCACAACTCCTAGAAAATTAAAATCACAATAAAACAAAACTGACCGAGTGTGGCATATGCTTCATAGAGTATAATATACTAAAATGAAATGTCAAGCAAAATTGTCTACACTCAGGACAGAAATAATACATCACTAGTTTTTCCCTTTTCTGGTATTTCTAAGTGATCAACATATATAAAGCCTATTTGAAATTATTACCAAGTAGTTATTTTTAAAGTATGAGTAATTAGACCCTAAGCAACTCTTCTATTTACCCAAAAGAAGGAACCACTACTGAGAATCAATGCCTAGTAATTCTGTTCTTAACAGACAGGTGTTGTGTGTTCTGGCATGTTATATGAAAATCATTTATGAGAAGAACAGAAAAAAAATTAGAAGACAGTTCTCACTATTGGAACAGATAGATTTCTGATATCATGAAACTAAATTCAACAGGCTGAATGATCACCCTAAGATGAATCAGTCTAGATTCTGGCATTTTCTGTAAACAAAAAAGAGACAGAAAAATCCAACAGTGACATAAATAAACAGACTTAGGCCTTAGAGATCTTTCTGAATAGTAAACCTGAAGGAACTGGACATTCTTAAGATAGGAACTAAATACAAGCACAGGCATGCTATTGCAAAGGCTGTATTGCAACATCAGTAGGCTGAGAAGCTAAAGGCCATTGTTAATGAAAACATGGGAGCTGAGGTCAGCCACTGATGCAGCAGCAAAACTGAGAAAGTCAGATGTGGAAGCAGACAGCTGTAATCCCAGCATGCAGGAAGCAGAGAATTACGAGTTTGTGCCTACTACCTGGGTAATATGAACAATGTTAATTCAATACCTAAATTTCAGAGTTCATGTTTGAATGTGATCACTAAACACTGCCCAGTTGGTTGTTTGAGAAAACTTTCTGTACATAAAAGAGAAACCTGGGCTGGGAAGATTGTTTGGTGGCATACATGCCTGCCTAGCAAGGGCAAGGTCCTGAGTTCCATCCCCAGTACTGCTGCTGTGGTGGCCTGGAAATGAGCATGGTGGCACACAGCTGTAATCTCCGTGCTGGGAAAGCTGAGACAGGAGGATCACTATGAGTCCAAATGGGATAGTGAGACCCCTGTATCCAAAGAAAAAGGGAGGGAGAGGGGGAAGAAGAGGGAGGAAAGAAAATCTACGACTTTAGCTGCTTCATGTAAAGGGAAGATGTGATAATTTTTACTTCCTGTCCATGTATGCTTTCTGTTAGAAGAGTTTGAATGTAGAAAGTTGCATAATAAGCCTGATGAATATGAGAACTTGAACAGTCTCAAAGGGCTAGTTATGATTTTAAAAAATGGTTAAGAAAACCAAATGAAGGTTCTGGAACCACACTGGACTGCTTGGGGTCCAATCCTATTCTAATTATTAGGTAAATAAGACAAGTTTCAATGACCAATCTGCATTTCAGTTACTTCATCTATACAATATAACATAATCCAAATAGTAAGGAACAAGCAAGCAAATACATCATCTGGTACTCAATAAAGTCCAAAATAAAAGTTTGTTATTGTTTTCATCTAGTTTGTTTTAATTATTAGCAATGTTTTTTAATCTTTCAACTACTGAAAAATAAACTAACTCACTGAAAGTTTTGACTTCACCTAATGACAATTTTAGTAGTCTGGGATAATACCGTTAATTTTGCATATCTTCATTTTTCTATCTATAGAGATAATATTTGTCAGCAAACTATTTTAAAACCATTAGATACAGCTCATTTTAAGTTCAATGAAAACTTAAAAAGTAGTAACTTTTGCTTTTACCCAATGCTCAAGAATTAAATGCAATAAATGTTCCCATTTTTATGCATCACTCTCATTTTAAGATATGCCAGCAAAAGAGTTCATAAGTAATAGTTGCTTTTATTTTCCAGAAATTCTCATAGAAAGAAATCTAACACATATTAAGGGCATTCAAAACTTGCTGTCTTGGGCTGCCCCCTACAGGCTTCAGAATACCTATCCCTTTTAAAAGGTCCTCTTTAAGAAGTAGGATTCAAATTTTACCTTAGAATATTAATGCTGCCAGGCTGGTAGTGAATATCTCTAGTTCCATCGTTCAGGAGGCTGAGGCAGGAGAGTAGAGTGTTCCATGCCAACCCGGGACACACAGCAAAACTTTGTCCCCTCCACCCCCCCCCAAAAAAAAAAACACTAAGGCAAATTATTATTTGCTAATTTGTTCAGTCATTTATTCTCATAGGAAATAAGTGTCTGAGGGTCATCTATAAGACACAGAAATTAAACAGTCCCTGTCCTTGGGGAATTCATAGGTTACTGATTACAGAGAGACTATATACTTTAATAGAACCATGATGAAATACCAGAGAATGGCTTATGTCTCTATTATATTACAATGCTTTAAAAAATAAGCTAATGAGCCGGACGTGGTGGCTCATGCCTGTAATCCCAGCACTTAGGAGGCTGAGGCAGGAGGATTGGTGTTAGTTCGAGACCAGCCTGGGCTACAAAAGTGAGCGCAGGACCAGCCTCAACTGCATAGCAAGACCCTGTCTCAAAAAGACAAAAAAAAAAAAAAAAAAAGCTAATGATCCAATACCTAAGTGCAGATATACCATCAAATAGTAAAGTCAGTATTGAGCAAATCAGTTTTGTGCCAAGTTGTCTTATTTCATAAATTAGGGAGTTACATTAGGTGATTCCTCTAGCTTCCATGACTATAAATATTCCATGGCTACATTTTCCATAGCACAGATTGAAATGAATGTTAAAAGTTCGGAGAATGAAGAAATATTTTATCATTTCATTTCATTTGGGTACCAAGAATAGAACTCAGGACCTTACATTTGCCAAGCAGGCACTCTGCCACTGAGTTGTATCCCTGGCTGCCAAAAATAAACTTCTAATAATGTTATGGGTTGCGGGCACATGAGAACCCATGTACTATTTAAGCCTGTGTGTCTGATTTATTTCACTTAAAATTATGGCCTCAAGGTGCAGAATTTACTTAATTTACCAGTATTTACAAATGTTACAAGTTCATCCATGTTCATGACAGAGCAATATTCCATTGTGTATATATTTTCTTTACCCATTCATCTGCTGATAAACACATATGTAGTTTCCATGATTTAGCTATGAATCAACCTGCTACAAACATGAATATGCATGCATCACTATAATATGTCTTTAGCTCTTTGGAGAAGATATCTAGAAGGGCAACAGCTTGGTCAAACCATTTCTGGTTGTAGTTTCTTGAGAACTCTCCATAGTGATTTCCATAATGGCTGTACTACTTTACACCCTCACTCCACCAATAATATTGGTGCAGATACTGCATTAGGGCAGGGCCTGCATAAGGAGAACTAAAACATCTATAGTGTTCTCTGTGGGCAGACACAAACTTATGGAGAAACATGTACAGAGATTGCCAAAAGCTGAGGAAATGCTAATTAAAGAGCTAATATATATTTGTTTGTTTTTAAAACGAAGAAGCAGAAGATAAGGGCAGACAGAGACCTCTATCAAGAAACTTATCAGGAACAGAGACGCTGAAGACTGACTGACCTTCTCACGAAATATGGGTTAAATAAGTATGTTGGAAGCAAGAGACAAAATCTACAAAAGTAAAGTGTAGAATTACCCTAAAACTGAAGATGCTGAACTGATCTACTTTTGTAGACAAAATCTACAAAAGTAAAGTGTAGAATTACCCTAAAACTGAAGATGCTGCAAAACTCCTCACTTAGGGTATAAGGAGTGCTTCGCTTTTCCATTTTCCTCTGCAAAGTGGAAGAAAAAAAGAGTTGAGGAAAGGGCAAGTATTCTAAAAGTTACATCTCATGGTGAGAAAAAGCAGTAAAGGAATCATGTCTTGGTAAATAAATGGGTCTTTTAACAACATGATCAAGAACTTCCAGAAAGTGAGAGTCACCACTATGGAATGAAAACATCAAAGAGCAGAATGTAAAAGGACAGTAAAAATAATAACCTAAATTAGCCAATGACTTGGCATACATTACTCCTGAAATATTTTAGCATTGATTTTTCATTAATAAAGATATACCATGATTCTAAATGGTAAAATGTTCAAACTAAATTAGTTAACTCAAGAATTCAAACAGAAATGTCTACAAGGAGCATCATTATTAAAGTATCTTGGGAATACAATGCTAGTAAGTGCAATAAATAAATGTTTGGTTAAAAACAGAGCATTATTGTTTCACTGATGCCATAAAAACACAAGATTAAAACTGAAAACCTACAAAATGTTTAAAAAATATATTAGAAAGTGAAGCACTATGCCTATTTGAAGAAAATCTTAAAATCCAAAGAAAATTTGCATAAGAGATCATTTGGCCTGACAAAACATAATCTAAGAAAAGCTATAGCAAAATGAAAATTGGAATTTAATATATTTCTGCTTATATTAAATAGCATAGTATGAGACACTGCATAAAACAATTTTAAAAGACACATAGCAAAATGAGTGACTGAAAATAATCAGAAATATACAAAGGGGGGAATGATCTATTCCAACAGATATGAAAATACACAAAAAAAGATTAAAATGCTAGGTTTACAAATATACCAAAAGTAGAGCAAAAACATCTAGAAATAGATTCCATCAATCAAACCACTTTAATATAAAGCAGAGGTAGACTATTTATCCAGTGGAAAAAGGATAGCTTAATCTTAGCAGTGAACAAGCTGTGGCTCGTAAGTTAAACTGTGCCATCCACCTGTTACTTAAATACAGTTACACTAGAACATGGTCATACCTATCAGGAGCAAACTTTCTACAGATATTTTCACACCAAAGTCACTCAGTTGCCTCAGAACCATCTGGTCTGCAAAGCTGAAAATGTTTACTGTCTGGTCTTCAAAGTCTACTAACTCATAAGGATCTGGGGTTGTAGTGGTACTAGAGAATGAACATAGGTCCTTTCTATGGAAATACATCCCACACACACCCCTTTTTTCTTTGAGACAGGATCTCACTAAAGTCACTTCAACTGGACTATAGGCATGTGGCACCATGCATAGCTAATGTGTAAAAGCCTTAAGAAAGACATTTTGTTGATACAGCCTAGGTGAACCTTGAGAAATAAGTCACAAAAAAGACAGAGTAGCATTCAGAAGGCTATGCATAATACACAATCTCAAAAAAAAGACTGAATGATTTCCTTTAAATGAGTTACCTAACATAAACTCAGAGAAACTAGCTGCCTAAAGGATACAGACTTTCAATTGTACAAGAAGAAAATCTTTGGGGGACAGATGTATAACCATGTAAATGTACTTAACACTGCAAGACTGCACACTTTAAAATGATAAAGATGGCAAATTTTGTTATGTATATCTTACCAAGATTTAGCATTTTTTAAAATTTTTTAATTTTTTTAAAATTTCTGTCTTTTTGAGACAGGGTCTCACTGTGCAGTTCAGGCTGGCCCTGAGCTCACTTTTGTAGCCCAGGCTGGTCTCGAACTCACACTGATCCTCCTGCCTCAGCCTCCTGAGTGCTGGGATTACAGGCGTGCACCACCACGCCTGGCTCAAGATTTAACATTTTAAAATACATTTTTTAAAAAATGAAAGGTACCATAAAAAAAAAATCAAGCAATATGTGGTGAGCTGTGGAACACAGAATATTTTTACTGCGTTTTACTAAAATTAAATATTTCTGCAGTCAAAATATGAATTATACAATATATTTTTTGCAGTGACAAAAATTAAAGTAAAAGCAAGAATATCAACTTTATTAAACAATGAGTCCCTCCTCAAGTAGAAAGCAACAGAATAGAACTATATAGCTCACTGACATAATTCTAGAAGAGCAGGAATCCTAACATGGCCATAATTTGCCACAAATTTCTACTCTCACATCATTAATTAATAGTTTTAATTAATACTGGAGTCTAAAATTTGGCTCCTTCTTCAGTTTAAGTACTAAGTAAATTCCTGACATCCTATTTTCCATTTCTAAAAATATGTTTTTTCTTCCAAAATTCCTATATATTAAAATTTTTAATTATTAAGCACATTGTAATAGAAAGTAGATTGGCTTAGTAAAAATGGCTAGTAAACCTCCAAATTAAAATAAAGTTTTCCATTGGAATGAGAAATGGGAATCACAATTCTAGTGATTATGAAAGATAATAAAACTAAATTCTAGTGCCAGTTTATTTTACTATTATATAATTGAGAAGACATTAGACAACAAGCAGTTTACCAGCTTTGTGTTTTTGCTTAAACCTAACCATCATTAATTTTTTTTTTTTTTTTAATTTTTTTTGTCTTTTTGAGACAGGGTCTCGCTATGCAGCTCAGGTTGGCCTTGAGCTCACTTTTGTAGCCCAGGCTGGTCTCGAACTCGCAGTGATCCTCCTGCCTCAGCCTCCCGAGTGCTGGGATTACAGGCATGCGCCACCACGCCCGGCACCATCATTAAATTATTGCTAAGATTATGTGAATTTGTTTACAATCTCAAAAACAACATGTAGGATAAAGTAGATGATTAAATAATCTCTGTTGACTAAATATGGATATTCAGATTATTTAGAATTTCTCACTCTTCATAGGATAAAGAAATAAAAACCTCCTTAGTAAGGTCTGACTCTAACCTTCCAAGCTTTTTTACCCTAAACTCTAATTGCTCAATATAGATAGGATGTCCTAAGATTCAAGAGTCCTCCACATTTCAAAGACTTTATGCCTACCCAGGAGTATACCCATCTGTCAGGTACTAGGATGTATGTAACAAGTAAGACAGCTTTCTTGTCCTCCCAAACCACAACAAACTTCACCTACGAACAAAATACTTCTACTCTACTACATAACTCTTTTTTCACAGAAATTAATGCTACAGATTTATATTTGTTTGTATAGTCAGTTGCTTAGTTATTTCTGACCTTTTGACAGTAAGTTTTCTCTAACTGATGTATAATACTAATCACCGTATGAACCTCCTGTACACAGAATTGGATATAGCATGCAAATAACTGTGAGTAAATGAACTCATATCAAAGAAATGAACAAGATAAATCTTCTTACCCAAAGTACAGTATATTCCCAGGACAATTGTTTCTTGAAAAACAAAAGTGATAAGCCTTATTTTCATTCTGTAACATAAACAACAGTGCCTAAAGACTTGATGGTCAATCAGACATACAAACTAAAGTATCACATGATTTCTCTTACATAAGAAATCCAAAACAGGAATAAGAAGAAAAATAAAAGATAATAGGAAACAGGTAGACAACTCTTTGCAAAAGAAGACCAAGAGATGGAAGTAGGGGGAAGGAGGACTAAAGAAAAATTAGATGGATTATATACACAGACCGACTTCCTACAATGTACTGAAAATATGCAAGCATGAAATCTTTTAAAAAGACTCTATGGTTATTTTACAAATCTTTTTGGTAAAATATCCTTATTAATTGCCACCTACTTGCATGCACTATTCTTTTTTATGTACTATTCTAAATAAAATTTTGGTTGATTTCTGAAAAACTTTCTGTCATTAATCTCATTTCTAGAATACTGGCTATTACTGAAGCACCTGTATTTCTGGAACTCAAATCTGAAAGTCACACACCAAACCAAACTGCTATGTAAATGAGAGAAACATGGTCTGTAACATCTCTGGACAAATTTAACGTTTACCATTAACATCCTGTTACTTGATTTCAGTCATTTTGAGCCCATGGTAAATATATGTCAAGTTAGAAAGAGTTTTCCAACAACTTTTACAAAGGTTAATCTTTAAATACCTCTACCAGTTACAGATTTTCTAGGTTCCTATCAATTTATGTATTTGATACAAATTTGCTTTTTTGCGACAAATATATTCTGAAAATTTTATAAAGTTTAAGTTTATAAACAAAAATTATATACTGTTCACAAATCAGAACTATAATTCTCCATTTCTGTGATTCTGAACAATGGACTGACTACAGTTTATTCATTTATTAAATCAAATAACATTTCCACTTCCTACAAGAGTTTTAGGCATCAACATGATAAAATAGGCCTTAGTCAAAAATGTCCAGTGCCCCTTGTTCCCTTCCTTGCTATACAGGAATTCTAGGAGGATTCTGCAGAATAAAATAAATATTTTAGCAAAAATCTCTATGTCTTTTTATCCTTTGTTCTTTATTTTTTTTATTTATATATTAATACAAACAGATTTTAAAATTTTTCTTCAAATCTTACTAATTTAAGGCCTCAGTTACTTATATATAGTTATATTTTAAAAATAAAGGGTGCTTACTAATCAAAATGTTGCATAGGTAAAAGCCACAACTAATAAATAGACTATCACAACCATACAAACTAACCAAAAGCTAGCAAAAGAAATACTTTTAGGTGATATGACTAGAATAAAGGAGAGCAAGGTCCTATCTCTGTTCATAGATAAACAGAAATTCAAATCAGGGAATAATACATTGGTAAAAATTAGAACTCGAATTTTTACATTCATTTACATATTACAGGTATGGAGTTTGGCTGAAATTCAATGTAGAAGAACCAAAATGGAAAGGGTAGGGGGAAAAAAATTGTATAGTTCAACTGAGAGTCAGTGAAGTCCTCAACCTCTTTCTTTTTAAGAAGAATATGCCCACTACCCTGAAACAGTAAAGAATAGGAACGAAATTCTGCTTTAAGAGAATCCCATCTGGCAGCCAGGCTTTGTCAAGCAAATGGAGAATTTTTCTACCTTCCCCCTTTCTATCTAATTATAGAATTTTACAGAAGCCATTTTGTCCATACATATCATCTTCTTTGTCGTTCTGTCCTCACCAAACTCCTTTTCCCAAGAATCTTCCTGCATTATGATGCCATAGTAAGAGATGGATACTGATAATTTTCAAGCAGAACAAATGATAAAAGTGAAGACCTCACCTCTATAAAAGTATACTATTATGCTGACAGTAATCTCATCACTAAGTAATAATATAATACACTTTTTCTTCAGGAGCTTAAAGTATCAACAATAAACTACAATAGTGTTAAATATATAATGCCAGAACTGAGTAATCCACATAAATGCTGGGAATACAAGTCTCAAAAGAATTTTGGAAACCTTTTGGAAATGTCTTCCAAGTCTGTAGTCTACCTCATTCAACTAAAATTCCACCCATAAGATAATTGGGCAGCATGGGAATGCCTTATAGAATGTTTCTATGGAGCTCATGTATAGGAAAATATGACTAATGAATCATAAATGATTTGACAATGTTAACAAAAATTCACATGCTCACAACTTCCTCGTAACATGAAGTAATCTTGCTTTATGCATATTTGTTTAAAAACAGTATCATGTCCTGGGGTCTATTTTGAAAAGCAAACTTCGCCAGCAAAAAAGCACAAAAATTAGAAATAACACATGACACTCAACAGATTAAAAAACAGATGCTTATTTATTGTATGTGAGATGAAACAAGAAAGCAAAATGTTACTTTGTTCACTTTGTGTGCATCAGACAAATCAAATTTTTTACCACTTTGCACATCCATTAAAGAGATAAAACTGCTTCAAATACTAACTTACATATTGCAAACAATTGTGGTACATATAAGAATCTGCACATATAGAAGCTACAAATAATGAGCAGGAACTGTATGAGTTAAAAATTTCAATGAAATCTCTGGATTGATGGCTATCAAAAGCTATGGATCTAAGAAATCCTAAATATTGTTAACAATGCAAACTTAAAGAGTTTGAGACAAGAATGCTTCAACAAGTAAGCTATGTGAGCCTTTCACCAAATGGGTATTTTTGAAAACATTATTTCCTACCTGGTATATTCTAAAAGGGATATAACGAAATCCATTTTCTTCTGCAGGATATTCCATGAGTTTCCGATTGATGGCCCAAAACTGGTCAAATCTGTCTGAAATGACAAAAATAAATGACTTGGTATTAAAAGGAACATTGTAATTCATGAAAGTTTTAAAAATCTTATGAGGTGCTGCTGAAAAGGCATCATCTATACAGTACCTTTTCTTTACCATGGGGGAGTGCGGCCTACAGCAGGGGTTGAACCCAAGGCCTCATGCATGCAAGACAAGCATTCTACCACTGAACTACAATTCATTTTTCGACACTGTTTCTCAAAAAATTGTCCAGTGGAGCTTACAATCCTTCTGCCTCAGCCTAAGCAGCTAGAAGCATGCATGCTTGCACTTTTTTTCTTAGTCTTATCTCTCCATAATTCACTATATGGAAAGGTACAAAATTTTCTACATTGTTTTTTGCTCTCATCTATTCAAGCAAACAATTTTTCTCATAAGAGAAATTCTAAGGACTGGCAGTATAGCTCAACGGACTAAGCTCTTGCTTATGTAAGCGCAGGGGCCAGGGTTTCATCCCTAGCACCACATGCCGCACTGGCCCAGCCCCTGGGCATGCTGACCCAGTAACGGAGTCCAGGTTTGGTGGCGCATGCCTGTAATCCCAGCACTAGGGAGGCAGAATCAGGAGGATCACTACAGTCTGAGTTGCATAGTGAAATCCTGCACATGCATGCACAGGCAGGCAGACACAGACACAGACACAGACGCAGACACAGACACAGACACAGACACACACAGACACACAGACACACACACACACACACACACACACACACACCTTTAACAAAAAAGAAATATCTTAAACAAATGACTACTTGTGTTATGATAACACAAGGCAAAGAACAGCAGGTAGGAACATGTATCTTGACTCTCTCCACCTTCCTCCTACAGTTAACTCTTAAGTGACCTAGATGTCAGCTAGAACTCATACAAAGAAACAAAGTAAAAATCCTGAACACTGGAAACATTAAACACCAAAGATAAAAGTATAGAAAAAGTATTAATAGAAATGTGGAATTGGCACTTGCAAACTGTCAAATGCAACTTAATCTCAGATCAATCTCTGAAATTTTTCAGGTTCATTTTTCTTTTTTTAATATGAAGGTCCAGTGGCACAGAGCACGCCTGGCAAAAATGTGCCAAGACATAATGTGTGTGCCACAAATTTCATCCTCTTAAAAGTCTACAATCAGGATGTTTAAATATGTTCACAGGGCTGGCCAGATAGCTCAGCGGACTACAGTGTCTGCTTAGGCCAAAAGCAGCAATCTGTTCCCAGGCATGCTGAAATGGAGATAGAGACTGAGCATGGTGGCATGCAACTATAATCCCAGTGCTTGGGAGGCTGAAAACAGGAGGATCACAACAAGTCCAATCTGTGTAGTGAGACGCTGCATTAAATACAATCAATCAATCAATCAATCAATAAATTCATTCTTATGTATGGAATCACATAACATTGTAGTCTTTTGCATTGCCCCCCCCCACTTAGGTTGAAACTTCATCCTTGTTCAAATAGGTATTATTAGAACTTCTTTTGTTTTTATGCCCAAATAAGAATTCTGCTTAAGGTGTTACCAGACTTTAGCAATCAGCTGATGAACATGAATTATTTATACTTTTGGCTATTAGAAAAAGTGTTACTCAAAAATAGAAATAATAGCCGGGCGTGGTGGCTCACGCCTGTAATCCCAGCACTCGGGAGGATGAGGCAGGAGGATTGGTGCGAGTTCGAGACCAGCCTGGGCTACAAAAGTGAGCTCAGGACCAGTCTCAACTGCATAGCGAGACCCTGTCTCAAAAAAAAAAAAAAAAAAAAATAGAAATAATTACTCATCATTGCACAAATTTTAATATGAACACTTTCAAGTCTCAAGTACCAATTTAAGAATGAAACTGCTGGATCACACGCAAGTCTGCTTAACTATATGATAACTGTGATGTGAGATTTGCCAACATATTTTCCAAGGCAATTAGACCATTTTATAGTCCTATCAATGCCTGAGGGTTCCAATTTGTTCAAAACTGTCTCAATTCTTACTTTCTGTCATTCTTTTTATAGTGATCCTGGTAAATCAGAAGGAGTATTTCAATATGGGTGGTTTTTTTTTTTTTTTTTTTTTTTTTTTTTTTTTTTTTTTTTTTTTTTTTTTTTTTTTGCTACTGGGGATTGAATTCAGGACCTTGTGTGTGCCAGGGAGGCACCTGGCTCAATACAATTTTGATTTACAATTCCCTAATCACTAATTGTGTTTACTGGTCATTTAGATATTGGTAAAAAAATGTATATCAAATACTTTAATTCTGGGCCCAGCAGGATGGCGCAGTGGTCTAAAGTGCCTGCTTAGGAAAGCTTAGGCGGCTGCAGGGACGTGGTTCGATCCCTGGCACCACATGCTGCACCAGCCCTGCCCTCAAGGCAGGCTGAGCTGGCCATAAAAATAAATAAACAAACAAAAGTTCTGAAACAAGAAAAATAAATAAATAAAACAAATACTTTAATTCTTCCTGAATTGCAGTTTTCTATGCATTCTGAATATAAGCACCTTATTTGATATGTAGTTACAAACATTGTGTGATTCTATACACTGCTTTTTAATCAACTTTTTACCGAGAACCTTAACTTACAAAAAAAGTTTTATACTCAGAAATTTTTATACAATCAAATTTCTACAAAGCAGATAAATAGACTCAAAGTTTAAATTCAGCTTGGTGCTTGAGCACATCTCTACAAAGTATACTTAGCTCAATCCATTTTACTGGCAACCTAGATATTGCTTAGGTTTCCATACCTACACAGAAAACAAAATTTAGTTCTTTTTATTGTTATTTTTGTTTTATGTTGTTTGGAGAAAGGTCTCACCTAATTCATATTCCTTTTGCTTTAGTTTGTCGAGTGTTGACATTACAGTCATGTGTGACATGCCCAGCTGAGATGCTTGTACTTAAGACCAGTACTGTTTTAAACTGTAACAGGCTTTGAGCTTTTCCTAATGTGTTCCTCAACTCCAACCTGGGAGACTTCACATACTGCATTAGAACTGACAGAATGGAATTTTACAAGATTCAGCCAAAGTTGTCACATATTATTAAGAATCTACACTACAAACTAGGTCATCAAATTCAAAGTCTACAACTGTTTCAAAACTGTATCTTAAGGGCTGGGAAATAGCTCAGTATAATAAGTGCTTGCCTGGCAAGCACAGGGGCCTGAGTTCAACCCCTAGTCCCCCAAAAAAACTGCATCTTAATAGCAAAGAGTGGTAGCACATACCTAAAATCTCAGCTACTTGTAAGCCTGAGGCAGGAGGATCATAAGTTCAAGCTCACTCTGGGCAATTTACCAAGACCCTGTTACAAATTTAAAAAAAAAAAAAAAAGGCTCAGGAATATACCTCAGTGGCATAAGTACCTGCCTGGCAAGTACAAGGTCCTGAGTTCCATTCCCAGTACTGCAAATTAATTAATTAATTTAAAAAATAGCATAATAAATGAACAGTGAGTTTGATGTAGCTCAGTGATGGATCACTTACTACAATAAATAAATAAATAAATAAATAAATAAATAAATAAATAAATAGAAGTAGCTCTTTGCTATGGTCTAGTCACACACAAAACAATTATTCTTTGAACACTTTTTAAAGGTTTCTACTGTTAGGTATCAAAGAATGTGGCAGCTAACTAAAGTGGCTCTTCATATATACTTGAGAATTTTACTCAGTGCCTTGTCACTTTATCATCTAGTATAGTGCATATACAGAATATAAATATAGGACACAGTGTTTCCTCTTTAAAAACCTAGTTGCTAATTGTAGCCCTGCAAGTAAATAGTAAGGTGACTAGAAATAAAAATTATTGCAACTTCCAACTTAATTCACAAATATAATAAAAGACATAGATTGTTTCCAATGTTCCATCTAAAAATAACTTTTTAGGGGGCCAAGAAAATAGCTCAGTGGAATAAGTGCTTGCCTAGCAAGCACAATATCCTGAGTTTAATCCTTGGTACCACCAAAAAATAATAATAATAATAATAATAATAATTTTTTAATTAAGACTCATCAAAATTAAACTAGTTAAAAAACATAAGCAAACCCTATTATAACAGAAAGTTGTATCGATTCTAATAGAAAAGTAACAAGCTAAAGCAATAGTTCTAAACCAAGGAAAACTTTGTTTCCCTACAAAACTAGTGATATCTACAGATTTTTGGTTGCCAAATCCTAGTCTGTCATTAGGATTTAGTGGACTCTGGCCAGAGGTGCTGCTAACAATACTACAACACAATACATAACAGCTCCCCAAAATAACTATCCTGAGCCAAAATATAAATACTAGTTTCCATTCATTCATTCATTCATTCATTCATTCATTCATTATAGCCGGCTCAGCCTTCCCTGGGGGTGGGGCAGGAACAGCATGTGATGCCAGGGATCAAACTGCAGTGCCTGCAGTTGCCTAAGCTTTCCTAAGCAGGCATTTTTTTTTTTTT
>PVJA010020900.1:0-36338 GCA_004027025.1 Myocastor coypus | reverse complement strand
TTCTGTTATTACTTTTGCCCATATTGTTTTTATGTCATTTGTGTCAACTCCTTCTTTCTCATTGATTCCTATTAATCTCACATTGTTCACTTTTGCATCATCTTGCAGATGTTGAATTATTTTTTCCTGCATCCTAGTTGTTTTTAAGAAATCCTTTCTCACCTTTTCACTATCTGTGACTGTATCTTCTATCTATCTATCTATCTATCTATCTATCTATCTATCTATCTTTCTTTCTTTTCTTTTCTTTTCTTTTTTTTTGTCTTTTTGAAACAGGGCCTCACTATGCAGTTGAGGCTGGCCTTAAGCTCACTTTTGTAGCCCAGGCTGGTTTCGAACTCGATCCTCCTGCCTCAGCCTCCTGAGTGCTGGGATTATAGGCATGTGCCACCATGCCCGGCTCTCTATCTTCTCTTTCATTCATACAATTTTGCCAGCTTGTGTTTGAGATTTTATTTTCTTGTATATCTCTTTGAAACTGTTTCAAGCGATTTATTTCTTTCCTTCATTGCTCAATCAGGTAATCCATCATTTTTCTGTTCTTCTTGAAGTCTCTCATTATAGTTATCCTTTTTCTCTCTAGTTCAGAGATTATTTCTGCTCTATTCTCTCTACCTTTTTTGTATTTGTTCCCCCACTTTAGATGCTATTAATTTAGAGATGTCTTTTTTAACTTCAGAGGTTGTTTCTGCTCTGATTTCTTCTATATGTTTCTGCAGTTATTTCTCCACTTCAGAGTCTGTTAATTCATGCATTTCTTTTTTTACTTCAGATGTTATCTCTGATCTGAGTTGCTCTTTACTTTTCTGTACTTGTCTGTCTACCTCAGGTGCTACCAATTCAGAGATTTTGTCTGTATGATTCCCATTTTCTTCCATGGTAGTGTCTCCTGTATTTGTCTTGTGTGGACCTCGGACCTAAGATTGCATCTTGCTCTTTGTCTTTGCCATTTTGTTTAGCAGTGTTCTCTGCACTTTGGTGCAGTAATGCAGTTAGCACCTGGCCTTTGCGCAGCCCAGTTGGGAAGGTGAGTGGAGTCAAAGCTCAGGCCATTGATTAGTTGGGGGACCAATGCGGGCTCAGCCCAACGATTGGCCGGTCGAGTTGGTTGGTGGAGGTGGATCTTGGGTGTTTGAGGAGTACTCATTTGTAACTTTAAAAAGACTTTTCTTCCTTCCCTAATACATTGTGTGCCCATGCGTTGTTGAAATTTCACAGGACAATATTTCAGCCCATATCTTCAATATCACCTTCCTTTTGTTTCCCCATGGCTTATATAGTTACCCCAACATTTTCAACCCTCATATTTTATCATAGCTCATCTACTCCTAATACCTATTGAATTCACTTGTAAATATTTACATAATACTTAGATTTGTATCATTTCAATCTCTAAATTCATAACTCAAAGTGAAGAAGAATATATTTTTTCAACATCTTCACAAATTATTCTGATGTTGCATCATGGTTTAAATATCTAGTTTAAACACTTGACTTACACTAAGGTATACAGTTTTGTGCTAAGACAAAAACACCCTTACTTTCATAACATCCACCAATTGGTGTTTGCTATAATCCTCTCTTGACCTGAACCATATCTACTTCTGAGAGTTGAGAGTAAAGTACTATTGTTAGGTTGTAACCCATACACCAAAGCATCATATCATCAACAGTGATGTGGAGCTTTTTGCTTGTGTAAAAATATTTTAAGAATCAACAAGGGGTTTAGTGTGGTGAAATATGTCATAATCCAAGAACTTGGGAGCCTGAGGTAAGAGGATTGCTGTGAGTTCAGGCTATACTTGGCTGTCTAATAAGTTCTAGGGCAGCCTCAACTACAAAGGGAGAGTATCTCAGAATAAAAAAAAGATTAAAAAGAGTTAACTTTTATCCTTAGCTTTCTACATGCTGGGCATTAGACAGTTTACCTTTACAAACCTCGGTAGTCTTGTCTCTTACACTAAATAGGCTTTATTTATCTATCTATCTATCTATCTATCTATCTATCTATCTATCTATTTATTGTAATTTAGGGAAGGTTCTACATGGTGTTTAGAGTTTTCCTACTAGATCGGACTCATAATGATCTGCCTGTTTACAGCCTCCCAAGAGCTGGGATTACAGGTGTGCACCACCACATCCAGTCTCAGTGTCTCAGCATGCCCAGGGGTTGGGGGCTACATGGCAGGCCCACTGATTGAACCTGTTGCCCCTGCACGTACTTGCAGGCACTTTAATCTGTTGTGTTGTTCTGGTATTGGTGCCGAAATAAACGACGAGAAGACCTGATGAAGATAGCTCAGAGGACTCACCGAGACTTGTCCCTCTCGAAGTGAGCCTCAATCCTCAGAAGGATGCTCCTTTTATTCAGTGTTCAAGAACAGGAAATTGCGTAACTGCTTTGGGGAGATTGAAAACATTCCAAGCAGGGGAGGAGACAACCAGAACTCCCTGCAGGTGTCCTTGGGCTCTATTGTTCTCTACTAAAGATACTTTGTCCTTATCTCTATATTGAACCAGGCAGGATGTTTTTCTCAGCACTGGGGGTAGCTTTTTGCCCCCACGAAGGGAAGCCCAGTCCCACCTACATACACTTGATCAATTTCCTGGCTTCCTGCCTGCTCCCAACATACAACATTAATCCACTGAGCTCTTTGGCCAGCCCAACAGGTATCTTTTTACCTCTGATTTATTTATTTATTTATTTATTTATTTATTTATTTATTTGTTTGTTTGTTTGTTTGTTTAGAGTGTGTGTGTGTGTGTGTGTGTGTGTGTTTGAGAGGGTCTGGCTGTATAGTTCAGGTTGGCCTTGAGCTCAGTTTTGTAGCCCAGGCTGGTCTTGAAACTCTCACAGATCCTCCTGCCTCAGCCTCCCGAGTGCTGGGGTTACAGGCGTGCACCACCACGCCCAGCTACCTCTGGTTTATTGTAAAGTAAGCAGAACGAAGGGGATGCATAACTCTCCAAACTGTTGTAGTTAATAAACGAGTAGGACTCACACTTTGTTGATTTAATTCCAGATTCTTTGATTTTTCTCCATTGGAGATAGGATTTTATTTTTGAGGTGTTTAAACAAGGTATAACACTATCCAACAATGGGTTATATTACTGGAAAATATGTAGCTACACTGTAAGTCGGATATTCAGAAGAACTGCTAATAACATCGTCACATGTTACAGAACTCAAGATTAATTTACTACAAAATACATTAAAACAGGAAATATTAAGCCATTCATTTGAAGCATACACAGAAACGTGCACAACAAAGGGTTAAAGATCTGGTTTATCATGATGAGAAGGACAAGGGAGCACATCAGTGAGTCACTACTCCAAGAAAAGGGCCACAAGGTGGTCCGTGTTTATGCACAGCCCGGAGTTGTTCACAAAGCCTGAGTAAAACCAGTGGCTAGGGAGAGCACATTCTTATTCTAGATCATTAATCATTACTTTTTATTGTTCTGCCATTATTCAGGAGACATATCATGTGAAACAAAAGCAAATAAGAAACATGACACAATATTCACTTTCTCTTTCTCAAAAACAGTCTGAGTTTAATTCCCAGTACAGGAAAAAAAAAAAAAAAAAAAAAAAAAAAAAAAAAAAAAAAAAAAAAAAAAAAAAAAAAAAAAAAAAAAGTCGGTCAAAATATTTTGTGTATGGGGCTTGCAAGATAGCTCAGTGGTCTAAAGCCCTGCTTAGGCAGCTACAGGGACCACAGTTCAATCCTCAGCACCACATGCTGTGCCAGGCCCACCCCCAGGGCAGGCTGAGCCAGCCATAACATAAAGTTTTTTTAAAAAAATATTCTGTGTAGACCACTAGGAAATGTGAAGGAATTCATGATTATACTGTTGATACAAGCCATGGTTATACTGCATGCACAATGATAGGTAAGCACTAAAGAAGTTAAATGTTTGTAAAGCTCCATGGAAGAGGGTCATGATGAGTAGCAGTGATGGGAATGAGACTTGGGATTGTAAGAGATGGAAAAAGCGTCTCTCATGACAAGAAGAGATTTACAGTAATTGAAAAGACATTGTAGGGCTGGAGAGATAGCTCAGCAGACTAAAGCGCCTGCTTAGTTGTAGTGCCCAACACTACATGCTGCAGCAGTCCTGCTCCAGGGCCTGTCTGCGTCCTTGAGTAGTGGCACATGTGTTTAATTCCAGGAAAGCAGGAGGACCGCCATGAGTCTGAGCTGCACAATGAAATCTTGTAACAAACAAATACATTTAGAAAAAAATTATGACAGACATTGTGAGCAAGGGTTTCAACAAAAAAGAGCTGCAAATCCAGCTAGATTTGAGAGCATTGCTTGGAGGGTTAAGATATTCCATTATTTTTTTTCTTGAAACCTTGTTTTCTTGGAACCTCTGATTGAGGAAGTATTTGTATCAGGTGGCTCAAGACTCTTCCTTTGGAACTGAAAGTTTAATGGTCATAATTGGGACCCAGGAAACTGACTCAGAAGGCTCGCAGTGAGCACAAGGTGCATCAGGAACATTTGCATGACCCATGCCTGTTGGGTGGTTTAGAGAAGGGGTGAACTCTGCTACAGGTTCCTGTCAGGCGTTGGTCCTCCCAGCGGGGCATCAAGATGCAATGATAGTCACAGCTATCTCCAAGAGGGGTGGGGGCTGGACCCCAGTGCAGGTTATGCCCAACTGTGGAGCGAGTCGCCTTTCAGCATGGACAGTTCTTTGAGAGATGACGTCTTAGGCCTTCTCAGTATCATTCACAGCAGTGTGTGTGTGTGTGTGTGTGGGGGGGGGGATTTAAATTCTTAATTTTGGAGTGGTGCAACCCAGAGCTCAGCATTCACTCTGTGATAGAACAGTGGTTTTGAGCAACAGAATTAAATCCGTTGAAAAAAAAAAAGAAATCTCAAGTATACTAAGTCAGCATCTCTTAGCATGGAGCCTACATGACTGACCAATTTTAGAAAGTATCCCAAGTCATTCTGCTGATCAACAGGTCTGTGAATCCTTGATATGAAATGTACAGACGGCTCTCATGGAGATTCAAAAATAATTACCATTTTCTTTCTTGACTCTTCAGTAATCTCACATAGGATCCTCTACAACTTAATGGGCAAAGCAGAAGAAGGAATGAAGAAATTACGTTATGAGTAGCTCTGCAACGGAAGGGCAGACAGGCGTTTTAACTGTGTTCTACATTATAGAAGAACCAAGGGATTAAGCACAATAGAAAGTCCATTAAATTGCTGTTCCATTTAGAAAAAAACTAAAGGATATTTTAAGAGCATTGTAAAAGAGACATAAAGATTCATAAAAGTATGTTAATCTATCAAATCTTCAGATAGATACATGATGAGCTGAGTAAGCAGTTATTATAAATAAAATTAATTTACGCTTTTGTAATTTGGGAGCTCATTATCTGTGGAAATAGTATGCTATCTGTAAAACTCAAATTCTAGTAATTGGGAAAGGACATTAATTTTTTTTTTTTACAAGTTGAACACATGCAATGGGATAGTTTGTATTTGTAATCTGTTGCTCAGAATTTACTAGGAGAAGTGCTTTGCCATAGCTCTTCCCAAATTCGTGCTTGTTCACCACTGCATGCTTTGGAGTGCTGTCCTTCTTTCTCGGTGTCCTCTGAGACCCTAGGAGGTTTTCATCTCCAGTTTTGTTTGCTCATTCCTCAATCCCAGTCTCCTTCATTTACTTGCAGAGTTGTGATAAGTGTTTAGGCTGCAGGTGTTCTGATGAGGCTCAGCTGCTGGGTAGAACAGTAAAACCTGGATCTTGTGGATGTGCCACACGACTGGTAACTGTTTCCTCAGCCCTGAAATCCCTAAGGCTCACATATGGGGATAATGTTTAAACATCATTAAAAAAAAGCTGAATGGTTAGAGCATGAAACACTTGGGGTCCAGCAAATTTTTCTTTGGAGTATCCATAATCAACCCTTGACACAGCACGAGGAAATCTGAACTTCATGGAACATTTCTCTTCTGGACTGGGTATGAGTTGGAGGCTGTAGGAGCTTGGCAGAATTAATAGTGGGCTTCCAGCATTCCTAGGTTATGGGGGAGCTTCAGCTGAAATCAACCCCTCTCCCACATTTTAGTGCAGTTTTTTTTTTTTTTTATCCCAGTCAAAATGAGCAGGATTTGGCTTTCCAGGATTTTGTACCAAAGGCAGTGGGTGCTGAATTTGACCTTGAAAGGCATCTGTGAGTTCCCATGGGGGTCACTGAGGGAGTGAAAAGGAAGACAGTTTCTGTGAACGCTTGCTGAAGAGCTTTGGAGTTCTCTAGAGAAGACAATCTCTTGCAAATGAGTAGCTTCTAAGAGGAGAGTGGGGAAAACTATCCATATTATTTATGTGGACGTCACTGTGCCTTGGAAAGATGTTCCAAGCCTCTTTGGGGAAAGTAATTAACACAGGGGCATTTTATAGAAAACAGATGATATGATATTTATGTCAACATGGAAACGCCCTTAATTATGATACCACGTTGTTGAATGGCTCAGTTCAGTGTAAACATAACTATCAACTTATTTCAAGGACAATGAACTTTTATATACATTGGTGACTGTAGGGTGAGAGCAAAGAGTTGTAAATATCATCAGAAGGTTCCTCTCTTGTGATGGTGTGATTTGCTATTTTGTTATTTTATGGCATTCTGGAAATGGTACGCATCTAGTAGAAATGGCCCTCCGTGTTGTGAGCTGTGATTTTCCTCTGGCTAGGGATATGTGGTAGGATACTCTGCTATGCCAAGCAGTGACAGTGAGCTGGAGCTGCCAGGTGCTGCGCCATCATGAGGGGAGACAGCACATACTCTGCATGTACGACGTTGCTAAGCAAGGACACGTACCTTCATTGCATTTTCCGTTCACTATAGTTTCTATTTTTAGTAGATTTATTGGTTGTAAAAACCATTATATATTGAGGAATACCCATAGCTAGTCATTAAATAACTTTTGCTGCTGTATTCTTTCCATTATGGCCAAGATTTTATTTGTTATTTTATTTATATTTTGAAACATGATCTTACTGTGTGTTACAAGTAGGCTTTGGATACACTGTGTAGCCCTGGACTTGGACTCCTTATGGAGGCCTGAACTTAGGTGGGCCTCCAGAGTGCTGGAATTACAGATGTTACCACCAGGCCTGGCAGCATTTTAAATAAGAAAGTGGAACAGTGACTCAGGGCACATTGCCTAGAACAGGACCTGAGGGGGATTGCTGATTACCTTCTAGGTGTAAGTGACTCTTTAATGTCCTTGGCTTGTCCTGGAGTTTTCAAGGCCAAATCTCACATCAGCTCTCCCTCTCAAGTATCTTGGAAGGTTGGAGCCTTCACTTTCGTTTTTCTTGCAGTAGCCCAGTGACAGATTTCTTTTGACAAAATACTTCTGGTTTTACTCACCATCTCTATCACTTCCGAGAGTGGATTTTGCACCTGCTGCAGGTATGCAGACACCTTTCCAAGGAAGAGGGGTGATTCAATGGCTCTCATTTGTGTGGGACACAGGGAAAAGGGGAGGGAGGAACATGGTTGCAAAGTTCTTGGATCTTTTTTCTTTTGACCAGTATCACTCTGGTGGGATCCCCCCTGGATGTGAAATCTTACACCCGTTTACTAACTCTTTTTTTTGTTTTTTAACCCCTGAGGGATGTACCTTTTGACACCAGTTAAATCCATTACTATTTTTTTTTTCTGTATTTAGGACAGGGTGCACAGAGTGTACAGGGTCTCACTATGTGGATGGGATTCGTAATGACTCTCCTGCTTTCAGCCTCCCAAAGTGCAGGAATTACTGGAGCGTACCACACACAGTCTCAATTGCCATCTCAGTATGCCTCACCGGTGGGGCTGGGATGGCAGAGATTGAACCCCGGGCCATTGGGCTCTGGTACCAGTTAAATTTAGATGGTTCCCTCTGTCACTTTTTGTGAAGGAGAGACTGTCCAGGGTATTCAGGGGCAAGGTTGTTTTGTACTTGAAAAGTTCCATGTTCAATTGCAGAGGATTTTCTCAGTTTGAGTTCTCAAGACAATGAGATTTTCAGTAATGATCCTGGCATCTGCAACAGTCAGGTTGTGAAGGCAGGACTCTTTCACTGAAATTTTTTTGTTGATTAGCACTTACCAAGCTGTACAGTACATGAACTCGTATTGAGGAAGTGAGATTTAAAAGGACACTCTGAAATTTATTCTGTCCAAGAGCATTTTTTTTTTTTTTTTTTTTTTTTTTGTAGACAAATATGCCACGTTTCCCTTTGGTTTAATGTGAAATTTCCATGTTCCAAGATAAGTACTTACCAGTTCTGCTGACAACCCACTACTATTATGGAATATTGGACTACGTATACAACTACTTTCTGTTAGTTCAATGAGAAGAAATATTTGTACCAACGGTGTTTAGAAAAACTATCATGTCTACATCTTGTACTTGGAACATCTATGAAGACAACAATGTGAATTGTATTAATTATTGTGGTTGTCCTACTAATATGTTGTGAAACTGTCCCATTGTTAGTTCTTATTAAAAGAAAGAAAGTTCTGGAAAAAAATAAGCACTTGAATTGAACAACTAAGTTCTTATATTCAAAAAACCATTATTTTACTGCACATATATTAGCTGAGGATGGATGAAAATCCTGAAGCTTTCTATTAGTTTGCCACAGGCACTAACTAAAATAGACGTTCTCACCTAAGTGCCATTTTCAGAGTTACTGCTTGGCAGAGGCACAGGAATGTTAAGTCTCAGTGGGCGAATGTGTTCACGTCTGTGTGCTAATCGTATTTATTGCAGTTGCTGAGTAATAAAACACAAACGGAGAAGTGGACTTTTCCTACATGATTATGAACAACGAAAGGAGCAGAGCAGTATTCAAGCAACTTCAAAGTTATTACAGAAAGAGGAGCAGGAATCGGATGCATTCATGGGACAAAACTGCCTGGTTCAATGGCCTGGGTTTCTGGTCAATTCTTACTCTGTTTGTGGTTCTATTTATAGACTGATAAATCTCACTGCTCTTGGGTACCAAGATACTACTGTATCCCGACAAGTTTTATTTTGCCTTAGCAGCAGCTGGAATGAATTCTTTTTACTTTAAACTAAAAAAAAGTTTAGATAAGGCTAAGAGGCATTAGGTTACAGGTAGGTGCAATAATTTAGAAACATGATCATACCCAGCCTAGTGACTTGCCTGTAGCATACTCAGAGTGCTGAGAGACGGTAGGTTAGGTGGAGGCTAGAAGCCGGGCAAAGCATGATGGAAGCAAGAGACACGTGACAAAATGAATAAAACAGTCAAGTATTTGGCAAGGCATCTGCAATGAAGAGTCAGACTAGAGAAACTGATGTAAAGAGTAAGTTAATTGTCAGTTTTTCACAAAATAACCTCAATCCCTTAATCATTTTCTTTCTTTCTTTCTTTTCTTTTTTTCTTTTTTTTTTTTTTTTTTTTTTTTTTTTTTTTTTTTTTTTTTTTTTTTTTTTTTTTTTTTTTAATGTAAGAGCACAGTAACTAAAGGGGAAAAATATTAACCAAAGTAAATGGTACTGTCCGTAGCACAAAACATCAGGAAAGTTAAAATATTCGTCTCTTTCTCTGTATTTGATGGGAACAACTAAGCCCTTCCTTGTCTTACCCTTTGATTTGTGTGTCAGGGTTAGTGGTAAGGACTTTAGAATAGAAGCTAAAGCTCACGCTCCTGAGAATTGTTTTACTTTTCAATTGAAGTTGAATTTAGAGCTACATAATGTATTTTAGTCAGGGTGTTTATGTTTCAGTTAAGGTGATGCGAAGACAGCGAGTATACAAGCCACAGTGGTCAATAGTTCAGTCCCAGCTGAAGACAGTGCATGCATTTACGTGGGGAGGAAAGGACCGTTAGTCACACAGCCATCGTTTCGGCCAAGAGAACAATCTCCATTAGTAACATCATTTTTGAATAATAAGAAAAAGTGTTTGTATGTCCTTGTCAGTTCAATGCGCGGTGGATATTACACCTGAGAAATTTGTTGGCACATAGCAAAGTTCATTCCTTTCATGTCCTATAATTTTTTAGAATATTTTCTGTATTATTACCATGGTATTTATGCTATATGCTGGTCGCCATAAACATAAATAAGAGAAAGCTAAGAGACATTATGTGAAAGCCCCTTAACATCACATCTGCACAAGCGGATTGCTTACAAGAACATGAGGAGAGAAGAATTGCCTTCCAGACCACTCGTGGTTTCACGCATCTAGCGCAGAGCACACTGGAGCCAGTAGCCAGCAGCCTGCTTTGCCCCTGGTGTTGGTCACTGTTGTGTCACGCTGTGTCA
This sequence comes from Myocastor coypus, assembly GCA_004027025.1. NCBI lineage: Eukaryota > Metazoa > Chordata > Mammalia > Rodentia > Myocastoridae > Myocastor > Myocastor coypus. The sequence goes on along the minus strand of PVJA010020900.1, from coordinate 26,020 downwards.
TCCTATGCCAATAGTGTAACATCTCAGTCCATGCTGCTCATGTATGCTGTATGAGGGCTTCATCTGATGCTGTGGGAGTCCACTGAGCCCTGTGCAAGCTTAGAAAGGAAGAGAATTTGCGTCCTTGGAGGGCAAGTGAGCAGACTGAGCCTGCAGAATTCACCCTAACTAACCCACTAATGCCTCTTCAGGTTGGAAACACCCCTCCTTGCTCCAAACTCCCTACTTTTTTGATCCCCTATTCCTGAAACTTTCAAATAAAATAACTGCACATGGATTCTTGTCTCTTCCCTATATATCAAGAATATGAATTAAGACACTAGATCATTGGATATGAGCTCAATGGATGTTCTTACCTTGCTATGTAGTTTAAAAATCAGACTGCAAACCATGTTATGGTTCTGAAGAGGCTAGAGAAGACAACGAATCTCCTAACAAAATACTTAATGCATTTTATTTCACCTACAAAACTGGATACACTTCACCTTCTGCTTTGCAGAATTACAGCAGAAGTAAATTATACAAAACAAATTAATGATGGGGCCAGCAAGATAGCTCAGTGGTCTAAAGAGTCTGCTTAAGCAACCACAGGGACCGCACATGCTATGTCAGCCCCACCCCCAGAGCAGGCTGAGCTGGCCACAATATAAATAAGTAAATAAATAAATAAAAAAGTAAAAAAATCAATCATGAAGAATTTTCCAAATTAATAATTATCTTTTTCCTGTCACTTCATATTGGTTTATATTACTTATAATTGATAATAATCATGATTTTTTTGTTTATGTTACTCATAACTGATAATAATCATGATTTTTCTTTGTTTATATTACTCATGAGCATATAATACTCATGTATAATTCAACACTATTGTTCATAATATACTTTGTTTATTTAGTTTTTGAGAGACCAGGGTTTGAACTCACAGTCTTGCGCTTGTCAGGCAGGCACTTGTGCCACAGAGCTGTCTCCCTGGCCCCTGTACTATACTTTAAAAGGAAGACATTTGTTTCATAAGATTAATACATAACTTCAAAATAGTAATTATTTCCAGTTTCTAAATTCTGATTTCAGTACAGTAAAGATAGGAAACCATATTTGTTCTGAAATAATAAAATCAATATTTTAATTTTTACTTGAAATAAATTATTTCCAATATCTTAAGTACTACTTGAGAAAAATTTGTACTTTATTAAAAAAACAAAAAAATTACTCACCATGAGCTAATTTTATTTATCAAAATTATTACAAAGTCTGTTAAGAATATATCTTATAAAACAATGGTAAATGAATTTGAAGAGAATTTGAAAACAAATTTGTCTGCTCAGATTATACCTTAAATATGAGAAATATTTGGAAATATGAAAATATTTTCAAATTTCATGCAATTTTTGAAAACAATTTTATAAGATAAGTAATAAATATAATAAGAGAGACTGCTAGTACAAATGCTAGTGAATTTTTCTTTTTAAAATATTTTTTAGGGGGCTTGGAAGATAGCTCTCTGCCATAAGTATCTGCCTGGTAAGTACAAGATGGTTGTGAGTTTGAACCCTGGGCCCATGAAAAGAAAAAAATTGTATACATACATAATATTTTTAAATTTTTTTAAAAAATTAGGTAGCCTTATAAAATTAGCTAATTATAGTGGAAAACTCAGAAACATGTAACATACTAGCAGTGTTGTTTAACTTCATATCTATATAGTTCCAGAGAAATTTTCCCTCTAGAATAAAAAAGGAAATATACCAACCCAACAATTCCTCAGTTCTCTCCTCTTCCACCCATGAAAATCAATGGACATTTTTTTTCAGCAATTTTTCACACATGCATCCTGTTTTCAACAGTTCTTTTAAAAGATGAAACTGAAAGTTAAATAAAATAATGTGGAAAAACAAATCCATTATTTTTTATCTTAAATTGTTGGAAAAATAATGTATGGTAAATTGATTTTTATAACTAACGCTATATGTGGTTATACATAATAATTAAGGTTCCAGTGGGATCTTTAACATTTTGTTCATTTAATATTTTATTTTATCATAGCAAAGAAGGAAAAAAGCTATGGATAAAATGGTGAAAAGGAAAATTATAATTTAAAATCATACACTGTACAAAGTACTGTACCACACAGTACAAAGTTGTAGGAAATAAATTAACCCACCTTATTTTCCCCTTCCAAGTAAAACTCCTAAAGGCATTATAGAACTGTTTAAAGAACCACCTATAGAGTGGGTCCTGGACCCCTGCCTTTTGTTTATAAATTATTCACCTGCCTGTTTTTGTTTTTTAATTTTTTATTACTTTTAATAAGAAATAACAATGTGACAATTTCAAAACATGTTAGTAGTACATTTCTAATATTTGATAAATGCATATTGTTGTTCTCCTAGTAGATATACAGAGCACAGGTTGTAGAAATGAAAATTTTTCTAATCATTATTGGTGCAAAAAATTTCTTCTCATTGAACTAAGAGAAAGTAGTTGTGTACATAATCCAAAGTTTGATAATCACAGTGGGTTATTGGCAAAACTGGCGATGATAGAAGCTGTTTATCTAAGCCTTTTACAGCTCAGCATACTAATCTAGCTTTATGTTTTATGCCTCATAGTTAAACTTTTCTGCTGGGTGGTTAAGGGCAAGTTAAATAAACACCTGTATAACAAAACATGGAACTTTTGTATCTCCCAAGATAAGTGAAATCCCCTCAGGATTTACTTTGAAACCATGTACAGTGCTTTGTAGAACTGTTGTCAAGTGTTCTGGATGAATCACAGTCATTGCTTGACCAGTTTCCTCTCTGTTAAAGCCTGAGAGAATGTTTGCTCTCTAGGTGACTCTCCTTAGGCACACTGTACATTGTCAATCCCTTTCCTCTGTGGTTCCATAATCTCCTTGAATAGAAAATTTGGGACACCACTGAGCTATAGGACATTACAGCACAGGTTCTCTTATGTCCTAAGTCCTCACTGACCTTGAAGGGCTAGGGCCAAAATATTGGCTATCCTTGTATCTCTTCTTTTTCTCTAATTTTTGGTCTGTAAACTTATATTTTTAACCCTTTGGAAGAAAAGCTTTGTGATACTATTACTTTATAACATAGGTACTTGAGCTGTACATCACTGTCTTTCTGAGTATTAAACATCTTAGACTTAACTTGGAATTGGTATTATCTATCAATCATTGATATTCTAATAAATCTCTGTATGATGTAATAAAAGCAGTGTGTTGCTTCTAATGTAACTTCAGTTACTGTTATACTCCCTCTCAATTAAATGGTTGGTTTACAAGAAAAAAAAAAAGGGCATTAAGTGAAAGTAAGAGACTAGGAAAAATACTGCAGGATTGACAGGTTACAATTTTGTATATGCTTAGATTTCTAAATTTCTGTGTAAAGACTAACTGCTTTTATCTCTTGCCTGTTGACTCCATGCCCAAGACTCGCTGTGCTTGGCAGTGCGTGGCATACTTTGGCTGTAAGCATATGGACAGTGTTGCACTTAATGTGGCCCACCAGAGGTTCACAGCCAACAGGCTCGAGTACAAACGCACATATGCTCCAGAAAACTCATTCTAGGGATACCTTCAAACCCCCACAATATACGTATTTCAAGGCCATAATGTGCCTTGCTCCCTCTTGAGGACCTCTGTTTTAAAAATTCTGCCTAATAAATCCCCTTTAAGCCTTTTAATGGCACCCCTAAAAGTTCTATTTATGTGGTGAAACTGAGCAAAACCTGATACTTGCTCTGTCCTCTGTATGTGTGTTGATCACTTCTTTGGATTTTGTCCATCAACAGTATGGACACCTGAGTGGAGCTTTTTCCTCTCAAGAAAACTTTGGATGCACACAACAGTATGGCTGAGTACAATTTCAATGTTATACATAAGATCTATAGCTTATGCATCTCACTTAACTGAAACTGCATGCCACTTGACTAGTAAATCCTCATTTCTCTCTCCTTGCAGCCTTTGATACCACTATTACATTCAATTCTATGTATCTATTTCAATACTTCATATGAGTAAAAATAAAATCATACAGTATTTAGTTTTTTAGTTATTTTTTTTTATTAGTACATGTTGACTGTGCCTAATCATACTTATCGTGGGGCATTTGGACTTGTGACTGATTTATCTCACCTAGTGATATGGACAAAAAGAACTCCCAACATGCTATCAAATATATGAGCTTGTGGTCTCACAACATCAAGGAATGAAGGCACAAAACAAAGAAGGAAATTAGGAAAGTTTTATTGGGAAAAAAAGAGAAGAGGACTAGGTCTTAAATTTCCAGGAGGAATTCTGATTGTGTTCCCACAAAGGATTTTGGTGTGGGCTAATTTGTACATCAAAGTTACAGAGTGGGTACAACACAGGTCAAACTACAGTCAACCTAATACAGTCAACCTACAAGTTAACTTAGTGAATACTGATCTAACAAGGAAGCAACTCACATAGCAAAGGCACACAGAAAGCACAAAGATACTTGAGGATGAGAGGGCAGTATGTGGCTGCAAGTAGGCCACTTACAGGTTAGTCTGATGTCTATATGGTCCACTGAACCAGTGGTGTTAATTAATGATAGCACAAACTCTAGGAAGGCACAGGTATTTGGTCTGCATCCTGAGGCTTATCTCTCTTCAGACTGGCTGCCAGCCATAAACCTCTCTCCCCACAATCCCTCCAGCATTTGTTATTGGCTGATTTCTCGATGGTAGTCATTCTTTCCAGAGTGAGATGGAAAATTATACATTTTATTTCATTGACTGATACCAGTTCATTTTGAATTTTTATATATTTTTGATTTAGCTTTAGCAATTTAGCTGTGTGTAGGAATCTTTCTATTTCTTCTGTTGTTTCTACCTTATTAGGTTATAGATTCTTTTAGTAAGTATTGATGGTATTCTATATTTCTGTAGGGCAGGTTGAGATTTCACTCATTTTATTCTTAATTGCTTGAAATTGTGTCTTTTCTCTTTTGGATGAGAGGTTCATTAATGGCTTATAAATTTCATTTATTCTTTAAAAATAAATTTTAGGTTTATTATTCTTTGTATCATATATTTAGCCCCAATTGCATTAATGTCTGTTTTTATCATTATAATCTTCTACTGCGAATGAGCTTTTGGTTTTATTTGTTTTTCTTTCTCCTGTGGTTTGAGGCTTAATGTAGGGTTGTTTACTTGAACTCATTCTGTTGTACTGATGTGAGTGTTCAATGTTATAAATTCCCCTTGTAGGGACTGTTTCATTGATTGCATCCTTTTTAGTTCTGGTATGCTGTACCAGCATTATCATTTAATTGTATATACTGTCCAAATATTTTCTTTAATTTCCTCTCTGATTCATTAGTTGTTCAGAAGGCTGTTGTTTAATTTCCATGTGTTTATGTAGTTTCTTTTCTCACTGACTTTCATTTGATTTCACAGTGGTCAGATAGCATGCACAGGATGATTTAAATTCCTGTATGTTTACTTAAACAGGTTTTGTGGGCTAATATGTGATCTACTGTGGACAGCATATCATGTGCAGCTGAAAGGAATATGTATTCTGATGCTTTAGAGTGGAACAGTCTAGATATCTGCCAGGTCCATCTAATCACAGGCTCAGTTATTTTTTAATCTTTTATTAATTTTAATGAGAAAAATAACACTGAAACAGTTTCAACACAGGTTAGTAGGACATTTGGAATAATTAATACATTGCATATTGCTGTCTCCATAATAGTTATTCAGAATACAAGATGCAGGTATGATATCTTGTCTAAGTGTTATTAATACAAACCTTTCTTCTCATCAAATTAAGAGAAAGTAGCTGTATACCTATCCTTACATATATAATATAATAATATAATATTATAATAATTATAGTAATATATAATATATAATATATATTATATATAGAATAACAAAACTTAAAGCTCATTCACAATAGAAGATTATAATGATAAGAACATAAATTAATGCAATTGGGACTAAGTATATGATACAAAGAACAATAAATCTAAAATTTATTTTTAAAGAATAAATGAAATTTATAAATCATTAATGAACCTCATCCAAAAGAGAATAAAATTTCAAGCAATTAAGAATAAAATGAGTGAAATCTCAACCTACCCTACAGAAATCTAGAATGCCATCGATACTTACTAAAAAAATCTAATATATATATATACATTATATATATACACACAATATTGTATATATATTTATATTGTATATATATATATTTTTTTTTTCTTTTAAACTACAAAATGGTCTTTCATTTATTTCCCCGTCTTGTTTTGTTTTATCTGATATGGGTGTTCTATTGCTGTTAGAGAAGCTGTATTTGCAAAAGACTTTAAAGGATCTTTTCATCCTTGATGACAGTTCAAATGTTGTAAGTACTTGAATTCAGCAAAATAACCCAATATATTAGAAGCAGCACACATCTGGAAGAGCAGAATGACAAGCATTCCAAAGATTTTAGTCTTTCACGTTGCTACTCTGAAAGACAAAAACCTGTTGCAGATTCTTAGGACCACTGTCTGATTCATCCTGTGTGCCTAAGTGCATGGTGTTTCCTCTGCTAAGTTTCCTAGCCTTTGTGCTTGTTGTTTCTTCATTGTTTAATCCTTAAATTCTTGATTTCCATTCAGCTGTGTTATGCCTTTCCATTTTTATTTCTTCTTTTGTGTTCTTACTCTAGGGAGACTATGTGATATTTACGCATGTAGGTCTGCTTTATTTCACTTATTTGTGAAATGCCTCTACTTATAGATGAAGTCTTCTAGTTGATCATTCTTCTTCATAGTTAAATAATATTCCATTATATAGAATTTCAATTATTGCTACACTCTTTCTCTTGTGAATGTTTATTTTAAAAGAAAATAAAAAGGGTAACTAAAGAGAAAACAATACAAGAAAAATGACATAGGTTTGACCTGCTATAATTTTGCACATGCTTAGATTTCTAAATTTCTGTGTAAAAATGTGTAACAGTTTTTAAATCACATTCTATAGAGATTTATTAGAATGGAAATTATTGATGGAAAATCCTGGTTCCATGTTAAGTCTAAGGCTTTTAATATTTAGAAAGTCAATGTTGATAAGTCCAAGTAATTATGTTATAAAGTAATGGTACCTATGTGTTATGGTTTATGTGTAGTTGTCCCCCCAAAGCCTCAAGTAATCATGGAGTGGAGACGTCTAGAGTTTTAGACTTGATTCATGATCCACTGGGATTATGTGTTTTAGTACTGATGAGATTATGGGTCTGAGTACTGCTGGGAATTATAGGTGTGGCCTGAGACAGGTTAAGGCAGAGAGCCTGATGTAATTTAAAGAGAGAGAGAGAGAGAGAGAGAGAGAGAGAGAGAGAGAGAGAGAAAGAGAGAGAGGAGAGAGAGAGAGAGAGAGAGAGAGAGAGAGAGAGAGAGAGAAACAGACTCAGACTGTTGTTCTCTGCTCCCCTAGTTGTTCCGTTGTCTCTGTCTCTGCTGCTATTGTTGCTATTCTGCAGCCATGAACTGTTGCTGTCTGCCATGTTCCTCTCTGCCTTAGATCTAGCCAAGTATGGACTGAAACCCCCAGTAACTGTGAGCTAAATAAAACCTTTTCTTCATTCATTTTGGGTGCCAGATACTTGTCCCAGCAATGAGTAAAAGTAACTAAGACACTATGTTATAGAGTAATTGCATCACTAAGCTTCTCTTCTTGAGGGTTAAGAACCTAAGTTTGCAGACCAAAAATTAGAGAGAAAGAAGAACTGCAAGGTTAGCCAATACTTTGTCTATAGCCCTTCAAGGTCAGTGTGGACTCAGGACATAAGAGAACCTGTACTGTAATATCCTATAAGTCAGTGGTGTCCCAAACTTTCTGTTCAAGGAGATTATGGGGCCACAGAGGAAAGGGACTGAGAATGTATAGTGTGCCTAAGGAGAGCTACCTAGAGAGTAAACATTCTCTCAGGCTTTCACAGAGAGCAAATTGGTCAAGCCATGGCTATGACTCATCCAGATGGCTGACACTGACAAAAGTTCTGCAAAATGCTGTACTTGGTTTCAAGGTAAATCCTGAGGGGATTAGACTAAGCTTTTCAGATATAAAAATTACATGCTTTGTTATCTTGCTTCAAGTTGGCCTTAACCACCCAACAGAAAAGTTTAACCATGATGCATAAAAAGTATATAACTTTTATATCTGACAAGGTAAACCATGTCAGCAACTTGTCTTTTGTCAGTGTTAACCATCTGAGTCAACCGCAGCCATTGTTTGATCACTTTGCTCAATGTGAAACCCTGAGAGAAGCCCTATCTCTCCATAGGCACACTATACACCATCAATCCCTTTCCTCTGTGGCCCCATAATCTCCTTGAACAGAAAATTTGGGATTCCACAGTGTTATAGGATGTCACAGCACAGATTCTCTAATGTCCTGAGTCTTCACTGTCCTTGAAGGGCTAGAGTAAAAATATTGGCTGCCTTTGTACCCTTCTTTTTCTCTAATTTTTGGTCTGCAAGCTTTCGTTGTTAAACATCCAGAAAAAAACGTTTAATGGTATTATTATCCTGTAACAGAGGCAGTTGAGCTTAACATTAGTATCTGGCTGAATATCAAAGTCCTTAATTATAACCTGTAACTGCCACTTTCCTACAACCATGGATATTCTTAAAGTATATTTCTTAGTGTAATCCTGTTATTTCTTTTTGATCTTTTGCCTGGTTGATTTATCTATTCCTGAGAGTGGAGTACCAAAGCTTCCCACTGCAAAGTGTCTTTGTGCTTATTTAGGTTTTCATGTCTTTTGATATTTGTCTTATGTAGTTTGGTGTCCTGGTGTTTGGTGCATGCATATTTATGATAGTTATCTGTTCTTCTTGGAGTTTTTCCCTAAGAAGTATATAGTGCCTTCTGTCTTTTGATAAGTTTTTGCTTGAAGTTTATACTGTCTGCAAAAAGAATAGCTAAGCCTGCTGTTTTCTGGGTTTCTATGACATGGAGAATTGTTTTCCATCCTTTGATTTTTTTTAGTCCATGAATTTCATTTTGGATTAAAAGTGTTCCTTGAATGTCACATATTGTTAGATCTTACTTCTTTATCTATTTTGCCAGTCTCTTTGTTTTTATTAGTCAGTTGAGACCATTTATATTGATCATTATAACTGATATATATTGGCTTATCTTTTCATGCAAATTTGCTGTTGTTACTTTCCTGTCTTTCTCTTCCATTTAATTTTTTGCCTTGCCTCGTGGATTCTTTTATTGGTGGTCAGGTGTTTGAGGTCTTCATGATCTATTTTTAATATACCATTTAAAGCATTCTGTAAAGTTGCTTTGGTGGTCATAAATTTCTTCAGTTGTTCTTTGACATGTAAACATCTTATTTGTTGCTGTTTTATTTAAAAAAAAAGGTTTTGCAGGCTACATCAGTGTGAGTAGAGAGTTGTCCTTTTTCGTTTGAAGTATCTCACTCTAAACTCTTCTAGATTTGAAGGTTTGTGTTGAGAATCTGCTGTGATTCAGCTAGGTCTTTCTTCACAGGTAATTTCCTTTCTCTGACCACTTTTGATATTCCATTCTTGTGCTGATATTCTGGAACCTTGTTTATATGTTCCTTGTTGCATATTTATTTGGTCATAAGTTTTCGGAGCTCTATATGCTTCATTAATTTGCATATCAAATTCTTTATCCACCCCTGGCAAGTTTTCTACTACTATTCTTGTGAAGAATTTTTATGTCTTTTACACTGTTTCCAGCTTTCCCACTAATACCAGTCAATCCCATGTTGTTCTTCTTTGCTTCATTTTGTAGCTGTTGGATTGATATTTCATGGTTGCTTGCTAGTTTTATATATCTTTCTTTGCAGTCACTAGATGCCATACCATCTTCTAAATGTAGTAGTCAATATTCACTTTCATTCAATCTGTTGTATATATTTTTAATGGGGATTTTAATGCCCTGAACTTCTGTTTGTATTTGTCTCATCAAGTTTATTTCTTATATCTGTCTTTCATGATTTCCATTATTTTCCTAAGATCTCCTTTTTTTAAAAAAAAAAACTGTGCTTTTATATCATTCATTTGAAAATAGCCCATATTTGTAAAGCTGAAGTGATAGCTAAAAATAAAATGACTATAATAATTATAAGCTGTAGACCAAGAAATATAAACATGACATACCTAGTTTAGAATTACTAACTTTTTTTAGATAACATTTATTCTGATAGAACGCCTGCTTTAAACATCAGACATTTTATGCTCAGTCTTTGGCAGTCTATGAAATTGAAGCTCCTGTATTTGTAATTTATAGATATATAATATAATTTTTTTCTTTTATTTTGTCAACATTGCTAAACTACATATAACTTCTATTATCATGGTATTTTATTTTTTAACATGCTGTAATACATTCCCTTAAATCAACTAGGAAGATATTTCATCAATAGTAGTTGCAAAGCATGTATATCATGTAGATGTGACGTAGAAGGGAGAACGTGCTATCTTGCTCATGCACAAAGCTTTTTAGATCCTTTGACTTTGGGAAAAAGCTGGCTACTTATTTAGCCTTTGTGGTACAGTGTTCAATAAAAAACATGTGTCTCATCCATGTTAATTTTCACCCTCTATCATTAACCTTTGTAAGAAATGGCATATTAAAATCATTATTCAGAGAATGTTATCTTTGCATGTCCATCCAATGTATGTCAGCTACACTTTTCTTCGTGGGGCAATAGCAGGATGATATTATGCTTGTAATTAATAAAAATATCCAAAGTTTCAGATATGACCCTGATATCTAAGGTCAAATGAGGACAGAGTAGAGGTCCAGCAAAGATAGAGTCTATGCTTGGCTATTGCAATGATAGGTAGGGCTGAGGGTAGGGCTGGCACAGCATGTGGTGCCAGGGATTGAACCACTGTCTGTGTGGTTGACTAAGCTTGCCTAAGCAGGCACTCTAGACCACTGAGCTATCTTGTCAGCCCCAATTAAAGTGAATTCTAGAATTCATTAAATAGGTCTACTTTTAACACACTGTGCCAGAGGTTTTGAGTAACATCAGTTAAATGTGTATTCTTATATTCCTCCAAAATATTTTTCGCTTTTAGCTCTCAACAATTGCAGAATTTACTGTTGGTTATCTATGCATGTATGCGTATATGTTTCAGCTTTCATCTCAAATGACATGCTTAAAACAACTCAGAATAATTCAATGTTTATTTCCTATTCCTTAACACACATTATATGCTGCATCAAATTTAGTTTTCTTTTAAAAAATTAGCTGTAATGTTGGCCTATAGCATGTGCAGAACCAGATACACATATTTATTTTAGAAATACATGTGTAATAGTTAGACATGTTGATTATTAAGTTGGAGAAGATTAGGAGATATTTGCAGATACCTTTTTACTTATTGCTCCATATGATGAGCTATAATGGTGGCACAAAAGTAATCTCAAAACAGTGTAAGGCATTTGCAATAGAAATTTAAAAAATGTAATCCTTGATAATGCTTAATTACAGATATTACATTAAAAGATTTAACACTGCTTTGATCTAGTCCTTGGCATATTGTATATGTTGTTTTATGATAAATATACAAAAAGACAATTGAGAGTAATAATTATGTCTCAGTCCATTTTCTACACTTAGTTTCTCCATGGTTTCCAGCTGTATCATTCTCCCAATTCATGGGGTGAGGTATAAAACAGCCATGTGCTCTCTCTACCTTGACCTGATGAAAAGTTCAAACCATGCCTGTCTTGTCCCCTATTAAAGAACTTTGGCCCATCTTCATCCATTAATTACTACAGACTCTTTAGTAGTGTTCTTTTTCTGCTGTCTAAGCCAGGTGCAGATCTGATTAGAAGCCTGTCTGCTTGCCAAAGGCTGCACCTCATGAGCAATAGTCCTGCATCACCCCTTCTTAATGTGGTAGATGGGTGGCATGAACAGTCCATACACTCAAATCAAAGGGTGAGGGGAGGGTTTACCCTTTAAAAACTGAATTGAATTCAGCTGTCAGTGAATGTAGGACACAAGCAGAACAATGAGCATTACAGGATCTCTGGGAATATGGAGAAAATGATCCGCCGCCAGCACGCTGAAACACTGATGAGGTTAATCACACTACATCGTCTGCTTAGGTGAACTGAAATCCAAGGCAACAGAAAATTCCAAACTGTACAAATAAATTAGGAATTGAAAGTGAAGTGGCCTATGAGAATATACCCACAAATAAAAAGCTGGTAGTGGGGCTGGCAAGATACCTTAGTGGACTAAGTGCCTGTTTTGACAAGTGCAGAGATGAAAGTTTGATGCCGGGTCCCACATGATGCTCCAGCCCCACCCACTGGGGCATTCTGAGCTGGTGAATCTGGGCGCGGTGGTGTGTTCCTGTAATCCCAGTGCTAGGGAGGCTGAAAACAGGAGGATCACTATGAGTAGAGCAGTGTAGTGACACCCAATGAATGAATGATTGAGTGAATGAATGAATCAATGAATGAATGAAAAAGAAACATGGAATAAGCAGACATAATTAAAAAGAAAAGAACTAGTGGTGGAGTTCTTCAACTTTGTAAAGGAGAAAACTCTAAGACAGACATAGTGGATTACATCTGTAGTACCAGCACTCTCGAGGACTGAGCAGGAGGTTTGCCAGGTCAAGTCCAGTCAATCCATCCTGGTCAACTTATTGTAACTCTGTCTTACTTTACAAAAGTAAAAATATTAAGTAGTCTGGAAATAGAGCTTAGCATGAAGGCTTTGGCTTCAATATGCAGTAGTGCTACCAAAAAGCAGCACGACTCTTAATAGCTGAATCTTTAAAAAGGTCTATCTATCCATGAATGGATAAAGCAAATGCAGTGTGTTGATATACAGTGGAGAACTACTGTACATGAGGAAGGACAAACTTGACTCAGTTGGCGGCACCAAGAAGGGGGGGGGAGAATTAAGGCGTATTATATGTAGCCACCAACTCTCCATTGTGAATGTGATCAGTACATCCTGTAAACACATATTAATAAAAATAAAAACTGAAAAAGAGAAAAGGAGAATAATCACTTCTCTGTGAGTCTGTAAAATAGAAACTGAACTATTTGGATAAATACCATCCTAAAGACGTGCACCTTCAATAAATTAGAATTGTGAAAACTATACATTTCCTAGGACAGAAAATAAAATTAATCTTGCATGTGCCTTTGTTCAGCTTACTGTCCTTCCCTCATCAGTTCTTCACCTTAGACCTTAATGCATGCGCTCCTGCCTAGGTGAGCGTGCTGTACGTACGCCATGAATGCCTGTGTCTACCCAGGAGTGCACGACGATGACCTAAACGGAAGTGCTCCTGGGCTGAATGCGATGAGCATCATCAGCCTTAGCAGTGCTGACGGCGTAATGAGGAGATGCGTAAACAGGAATTTAATAATGGTATGGCAAGGTATATCCTGGGAAAAGAGAAGAATGCTGCAGATACAGTATTCATGAAATTTTCCAGCTATGTCTAAGCTTTAATTTGAAATATGTATACTATGGCAGCAGCTCAACAAAGGGTCCAAATAAAGGCAATATGATGAGCAGTGTTCACAGTTGTTCCTTTCTTTCACAGGTGGTCATTCATTACTAAATACTGAAAATTTATATTATGCGAAAGGGATTTGGATGGATTCTAATTAGGATACATGGAGCTCATGTCCAGTTTCGAAGTAGCTTACAGTCTAATACAGTTGATGGTTTGAGGGTGCGTAAAAAGAGCATGCATCTCTCTTTACTACTAGACAGAATTTTCTACTAATTCATTACCATAGTACTACCCTGGGCCAGTTGATTTTAGAATGAAGTTTATTTAGTTTGGTTTTGGAGTATTAAGGCCATGATGCTAGCTAGCATCCGTTCAGCTGTAGTAAGAACCTTGTGGTAGGCAGGAACACCTAGAATGAGTAGGAGTGATCACACCACCAAACAGGGACCCAGAGACTGAAAAGATGGTCAGGCTCACCTTTATCAGACCTTGCTTGTTGAGCAGGTCAGGGATCCTTTGAAAGCAATATTAATCCTTTCTGAAGATAGGTCCCAAATGGCTTAGGAGCCTCTGATTAGGCCCCTCTGACAGGTCTGCACTGTTTCTCTACTACCACAGAGAGGACTCAGATGCTGATATATGAAAGGCTATAGCTTATGCTCATACTGTAGAAAAGATATAGCATAGAGTGCTGAAAGACTATGTATTAAAAGTTCATAATTAAAATGTTTTAAGTAGAATATGACAGAATACAAGGCAGAAGCAACTGAAAGGGAAAAATGTTATTTTGGCTTCTGTTTTCAGAGGTTTTAGTCCACAGTCAAATCAAAGATTTCCATGTGCCTTTGGCACAGTAGAAATTCTCACCAGGTGGTAACCAGGGAGGGAGACAGGGCGTGAGGTAGGGACAGACAGACAGGGATTGGGAGGGAGACCAAGACCGAGACAGAGACAGAGAAATGAGACAGTAGTAGAGACAGAGACAGATTGAGAGAGGAGTGGCCAGCATCTAATATCTCCTTCAAGGTCATGCCCCAAGTAACCTAACTTCCTTGTAGTTGGTTCCACCTCCTAAAACTAAACCGCTTCCTAACTGTGCCACTAGCTAGAGAGCAAGCCTTTAATACATTTATCTGGGTGTGAGATTCAAGATACAAACTGTACCATATAGCAAGGTAGTTGTGGAGATGAAGTGTAATGAAGGCAGTCTGGAAAGTAGGCCCTGGAAGAATAGAAAAGTCAAGATTTCCATTTAACCTATTATGCAAAATGTTGCTAATAAAGGAATGATCGAATCTGCCAAGTGAGAAGACTAACTCAAAGGTCCTATGTGGAAGATTACCACAGTTTGCTCCTGTGACTCATGAATTCTGTCAGGGGGAATTTATTTAGTTTTGCAGCAGTAGTGAGATGATGTTGAATGCAAGGACATGCTAGCCATTTAGTCATCAAACATTTCCTGAGCAGGTGTGTGATTCACTGAGCTCTAGAAATGTTATCACCTGAAAGCACCTGCCCTTCCCATTCCCTGCCTTCAGTCTTGCTGAGGACCGGTGTTCTTGATGCAGGCTTCAGCTTGTGTCCGTGGGAGACTGTGTTAGGTCAAGCTGTTTCTGCGACTGTCCCTAGTATGTCTTCTTGCCTGTCGCAAATGACTCCTTTTTTCGCTGTATCTCTGTCTCTTTGTGAACATTGTTCTGTGCTCAGGCCCTGCTTACCATTAAAGCATTCCTAACTTGTGCCCCAGGAAGTAGCTACGTTTTGCCCCAAACTGTCCCATATATGTTAGGGGAATTGCCTTATTTTATCAAGTAACGTATTTCAAAGATCATTTATATTATTAATGGGCTAAGATTAGAGAGCCATATAAAAGATATCTATTTATTTACTTTTATGTATTTTATACAGAATCTCACTACACAGCACAGACGTGTTTTCAGCCTCCCCAGCACTGAGACTGCAGGTGTACACCACTGAACCCTGATATGGCTGCTAGCTCAGCATGTCCAACGGTGGGGCTCACACAGCAGGAGGTACTGGGGATCAAACCCTGGTCCCAGCACTTGCCTAAGCAGGTGCTTAGTCTGCTGAGCTATCTCACCGGCCTTTAGGATATTTAGTAATCAGGATTTTCTTGCATAAAAGTAAAACGTTCACTTTGTTTTTTTGTACAACATCTCAAAACTATTAAAAATGTCTCATAGTGATTGCATTTTTTTGTTTTGATAACTCACATGTTTTCTTCCCTATGGTTGATTTGCAATATATGTGACAAAGCAGCTCAGAAATGCTGTCTTGACAACTGGAGGCACAAATCCAAGGGGATATCTGTGACATTTGTAAGACAAGTGTGATATGAAGTGAAAAAAAAAGATGATAAATATGAAAAGCCTCAGCCATTCTTTTCTGTCTTGGTCCTTCCCTTCGCTTGATTGGTCAGGGCGGGTGATGCAATTCATCATCTCCACTTCAGGCCAGGGTTAAACTTCCCGGAAGTGCTGACAACATCAGGAGGACGCCTTTCCCCCTTTGTCTCTGCTAAAACTCAGTCATGGCTAATTTACCGATGGTGAAAGGAGTGAACATGAAACTCTAAAGGGACATTGGTTCATAATAGTTGTATTGTTTATTCTTTCCAGATGCCAACAAAGATGAAAGGAAAGGATCATCAATTCAAAATGCTCGTACCATGAAGGAGCATGGTACATGTAGCTTATAACTTCGTGGCTACTCCAGGACAGACTGCCTGCCTCAGGAGGATTGCTTCCAATTAAAACAACTGCCAGAAAACACCAGAAACACCCAGGGTTAACCTCAGTTTCTTTTTAAAAAATAAATGTTTTTATTTTGTGTAAACAGTACTCTTGTGATTTAAATATAGCATCTCAACTTTTCTTTTAGATTATTATATCGTGAGCTAGAATTTGTATCTCTGATGAGCAACTCCTGCTATTACCCTGGGAATCATAGGCTCATGCTTGCATGGTAACCTCACAAGTGTATTAGAAATTCAAGCAGTTAACACTCCAGTTGGATGGAACTAAGAGTAACCTAAAGGGACAAGTTATCTGGCACAGAACATGACACAAATTTTCTGAGATTGGCAAAGATTTAACAAAGGAGATAGCACATTCCTGGGAGGGGAGAGTGAATAGTGCAAAACAAACAAAACAAAAAACCAACAAAGCCTGACTTTGCAAAATGAATCTAAGGAGGTGAAACAATTTTCTTTTAGAATTGGACAAAATTTCTCTTATGTTCATATTGACAAAGGAAAATTTGTGACAGAAAAGATAAAAAATGAAATTAAATAACCTAGCATAATTATTAGATATTAAAATATAATTAAGATCAGATTTTACTGAAGACAATAAAGAGTATGATATGAGAGAAAAAGCAAACTTAATTATAAGAACCTTCAATGTAATAACAGTAAATTCACTAATCAATGCCTCCTTTTTGAAATAATTAGAATTAATCATTAACTACTTTGTTCAGGAGAATAAGTGCTTGTCTGGCAAGCACAGGGTCCTAAGTGCAACCCCTGATACTGCTAAAAAAATAAATAAATAAAAAATAAAAATATAACTACATTGAGCAAATAAATTCATTAAGTATCAAACCTTTCTAAATTAAATTTCAGTTTCACTAAAGTGCTTAGAAATCCAGTGCACTACTCATTGTGCTGCAGAGCGAGGCCGCCTGAAGTATTTGATGCGCAGTAGAATCTCTAGGAAACCAATGAGCATGTTACTTGCAGTTTTGGCCCTGCAGGAGATTGCTTTTAGCGTAGAATGAGCAATGGAAGACACAAAAGCACAGAATTAACCACCCATGTGAAATTTTTATTATGAAAAACTAAAAATATGTAAATTTTAAGTTGACAGACTATATTACTAACTTAAAAGCAGTATTATAAATGTGTTTAGAGGGCCAGTGAGATAGCTTACGAGTCTTAAGTGCCTGCTTAGGCAATCTTAGGCAATAGCAGGGACTGTGGTTCAATCGCCAGCACCACATGCTATGCCAGCCCCACCCCCGGGGCAGGATGAACTGGCAAAACATAAATAAATAAATAAATAATAAATAAAGTTTTAAAAAGTAAATAAATGTGTGCATAACATTTTTACCCTGAAGAAATTATTGCTATATCACTAACTATATATATATATATATATATATATATATATATATATATATATATATATAAAGGAACTAAACTATTTAAAGATAATCAAATATAGAAGGATTGAAACTTTCATCAATTCTATGTTTTGGCAAGAATGAAACAGTTGAACAAGCCATTTTTAAAATAAAGTCATTTTAAAAAGATGATATAAAATATGAAGAAGACTATGGTGAGTGGTTTTCTTCTACTGATATCAAGATATAAAGATAAACTTTTAGCAAGAAATCTGACTGAATTGATCAGTTGTATTGAATATATTGTTGCATAAGCATAATGGACTAAAATGTTACTCAAAAATAATTCAAAAGACACTTCTGTCAAAAACTCCTTAGCAATATACTTACTAGAGCTAAATTTGAAAATACAATTTAAAAATGTAGGTTATTTAGTAAGATATTAATGACCTTTGAATAAAGGCAATATACCTTATAAATTATTTCTTACATTAAGATTATGGAATAAAGTTAAGATTTCATTTTTTCTTTCATTAATGAATATATATTACTAATTACATTTTGTTTTTAGAAAAGGGACTTTGGCCTCATGGGAAAATTATTTCTAAAGCTACTTAATTTGGCTGATCAGATACAAATATGATTATTTTTCAACACTTTATATTCTAGGATCATACTAATATGACATATATATGTGTATATATATATATATGTGTGTATGTTTTTTTCACAAAGAGAAATGTGAAGGAACAGTGATTAAATCTAACAATAACAAGTAGTTCAATTTTGAAAACAAATAAAGAAATGACTGTCTTAATCTGGAATTCTGAGAAAGCCTACTGAGGTGAAGACCAGGGTCAATTTTTTTTTCTGCCTGTTTGACATTTTAACTAATATTTATTTATTTTTATATCAAGAGGAAAAACAATAAAAGAAATACAGAATTTCAAAATGAGATGATTGGAAGTTATCACATTGCGTACTGTTATCCTCAAAGTAGTTGCTCAAATTATAAGACATTGGTAGGCAAAATAAATGAGACAATTTCATTAACTGTTCCTTTCAATGAAGTAATAGAAATTAGTAGTATAGTTATATTGACTGCCTTGTGTGTGTATTTTTAATTTCACTTCCTCCTTTTCTTCTTTCCTCCATCCAAGTTATTCTTTCTTTTTGAACCATTTCTTTCCTTTTCACAATATTTATCATACCTTTTGGATCTTATTTACTCTGAGTTGCCATGTTGGGCCAGGGAAATAGCCCAGCAGTCTAAACACCTGCCTGGCAAGTGCAAGAACCCATGTTTGATCCCTAGTACCACATGGAGTACCAGCTCCATCTTGGGTGCATCATGCGGGCCACCAAGACTGGGCGTACTGGTGCACAGCTGTAATCTCAGCACTGGGAAGTTGAAACAGGAGGATCACTAGCAGTCTGAGCTTTGTAGTGAGATCATGACCAAGCACATTAACTAACTAGTTAATCAATTAATTAATTAATATAAATAGAGTTACAATGCTAAAGTAACATGACCAAGGTAACTAGATCCTGCCCAGGGGAAGGAAGGGTGAAGAAGCCCTGTGTAATGATGCAGTCTTCCACATGGGACAGCACTGCACACCTCAGGGTTTATGCTCCATATCATTTTGCCTGCTGGCTGTAGCACCTGTGCACAGGAAGGACATCTTGGTGCTGTTCACGCAAAGGACTAGAAGGCTGCCATGTGTTAGCAAGTAGCCTTGTATCAGTAAGAAGTTAGAGCCACATCCTCCCCAAAACCCATTAGCTCTCATTATTTGCCCATTTAGTTGTTGTTGCTTGCAAGAAATGTTGTCATATGTGTGGTACTTCCATCAAGCTTTGAAGGAGGAACTAGAAGCTAAAGAGAGCCTGATTGGACTTCCTGCACAGGGCTGTTCATGGAGTTTTAAGAACTGACAGGAGGGACTATGAATATAGCTCAGGGGTACAAGCATCCACCTGGCAAGCACAAGGTCCTCAGTTTGATTCCCAGGGGGGTAAAAAAAGAAAGAAAGAAAGAAAGAAAGAAAAGAGAAAAAAAGAAAAGAAAAAAAAAAAAACAGGAGTGGAGGTAGCCCCCAGAGTAGCTCTAGAGTTAGGAGACACAGATATGCAACAGAATAGCTGTCCCTTATCTGTTTAAGTGTAATGATATCTATTAAAATCAAACACTAAAACTCAGGCGACAAAACATTTAGCTTTCCCTCATTCTTCCTACTTGCTTGCCTCTCTCCTTTATAGTTAAGAATCTCTAAATAATTACCCATGATTTCTGCAGCACTTCTAAAATCTTACATTCCAGTTAGTGGGACTCTTATTCTGTTAATTTTTTAAAAATGATACTGGGAGTTATAATCTGCTGGCTTAAACCATGTCCTATGTCTCTTACTCCATTTTGCTCTTGTTTCCTTCTGTTTCAGCTCAGACCCTATATTTAAAATCACTCTGGCGCCTGGCCTCTGCCCTTCCTCTAGGGGTGAGTGGCTCTGCCAAGCACGGCCTCTGGTTCTCCGTCTCTTTTCCCGGCTGCAGTGATTGCTTGCCCTGGTTGTCTCCAGGCTCAACGGCCACTTCATCTCTGTCTGACTCTCCAGTTCCTCTCTTCTGCTCAATTTCTAGATAGTGCCATGCTGCAGGGCTTTGTGGGGACTTGCAGGCAGGCCTGGAAACTATGTCTCCACCTTAACCAACTGTGTCCCTTGCCTGTCTCTGCTTTGTTCGTTGCTGTTTTCCACCCTAGCTGTATGCTGTTATTTTGGTTTCTAAGCAAAGGCAATGTCTGATCTGTCCCATGCCTTTCATACTAGGTGTTCTTCTGCTTGGAAATCTTTAATTCTCAGACCATCAAATGAATTTTTTTTATATACTTTGAATCTAAAGTTAAAATATCACCAGGCAAGGTTTCCTCAACTACTTAGCTATAAGATCCTCAGTTTCAGCAGTGTTCTTGTATTTTTTTCTTGACATTTGAAAGAATCATAGTCCCTTATTTGTTGTTCTCCTGGAGTGAGATTTCTTCCTACTGCAAAAACATCTGCTGTGTGCAGGCTTTGTCTGGCTCGTGCATTGGTGTGTGTGTGAGGGAGCATAATGGTGCCCGGTTCACGGTTGCTACATGGCGATCTTTTCGTGAACAGCACTAAAATAAGATCAGAAGGCTTGTTTTACTGATCCTGTAACCTGCATTTACAAAATGAAAATATCAGGGATCATAAAAAAGATTGGAGATAATAGCTTCTGGGTTTGAAGTTGGATTATGACTTGATGTAAAAAGAAATAAAAAAAATATACATCTTTTGAAAAAAGGTATAGACCTTGGTAAAAGACAATGACCGAATTAAGGAATGACTGATGAACTCTTAACAATATGACAACTTTTACTGGTAGGAAAAATGCTGATGGTTTGCACAATTGTATTTAGCTTGCTACGTGATGCCTTTGCATGTGATTTACCAGTGTTGAGCTTTATAATTAATACCCACATTCATGTGTATTAATTAAAATAACAAGCATTTAAAGATATAACCATTTTTCAACTAAAGTATGCCTTATATTTATCATGATAATCACAATGTGAACATGACCCTTTATATACATGTCAGAATAAAAATGGAAAATACATGGTAGTGCCATTCTGGTGTTTCTAATCAAAAATATAAATTGGTATTAGTCATGTTAGCTTGGCATATAATTCTGAAATGTGCAATGTACTATAGATTTGCAAACACTAAAGATTAGTACATAGACAAATGTCTGAATCCATTATCCCCCTTAGTCAAACACATTATAGAAATTGTCTTTTAAATTTCTTACATGCATTATTTCCTTTATCTTTCAATATTTCTATTTAATAACATAGTAATATTATATACATTATATATACATATTCTCAGAATATAGTTGAGATTTATAAAATAAACTGTTTTAGAATGGAGGAGAGTCTACTTTCCAAACAATACGTTTAATTCTCAATGCAATGTCACATAAGATTGTGAGGAACACATATTTGGTAAGAAGAAGGGATTCAAAATGAAGGTTAATTTTAAATGATGTGCTCTGGGGCACCGGCACGGTACACTGTGATTCTTTGGAGAACTTGCATTTCTTCTTTTGTGTATTTCCAGGGAAATTTTCAACAAATAGCAAATAGGTATGGTTGTTATCTCTGGTCCTGCCATGCCAGCCTTGCCCCAAAGGCGCGCTGAGACAACAATTGAGACTGGGAGTGGGGGCATGTGCTTATAATCCCAGCTCTTGGGAGGCTGTAAACAGGTGGATCACTATGAGTCCAATCTAGTAGTGAGACCCTGAACACCCTGCAGACCTTTCCCTAAAAATACAAAGTATAAAAGATAAAAAACAGAAATCTCAGACAGAAAGTGCTACAATAGAATCTAAAATGAAAGAGGCTCTATTAACTTTTAGAGTCAGTGTAATATTTGACTCTAGGAATGATTTTGGGAGGATTGCTTCCTTTTCAATTTCATTGAAGAGTATTGGGATTATGTCTTCTGAAAATCTCTTGTAGAATTCAGTGATGAATCCATCAGGTCCTGGACTTTTTTTTGTCAGAAGACTTTTATTATATTTTGTATTTCACTGACTGTTACTGGGTTATTGAGACATCTTATATCTTCTTGATTCAGTTTTGGTAGTTTGTATCTTTCTAGGAATCTGTCCATTTCATCTGTGTCTTCAATTCTGTGAGAGCAAAGATTCTTAAAGTAGCTATTAATGATCTTCTGAATCTCTGCTGGGTTGACAGTTATTTCATACTTTTCATTCCTTATTGCTTGAATTTGAATATTTTCTTTCCTCTTTTTGATGAGATTGGCTAGGGGCTTATCAATTTTATGTAATCTTTCAAAGAATCAGCTTTTGGATTCATTAACTCTTTGTATTGTTTTCTTTTTTACTTTTAAACATATCTATCAAAACATAGGTTCTATTTCTCCATACGCAATTCCTGAAAGAACACAAATTTATAATAAATTTGTAGTTTTCATAGGTTTATTTATAAAAATTGAATTTATTGATGTTATGCACATTTAATTGCCAAACCTTCAGATTAGTCATATTTTATCATTATACAATTTGAATTCATATTAAAGATACATTAATATCAGAATCTAATTTTGCTTTGCATTAGTTAATCCATTATTTATGATGTCTTATGTATGGCTTAGATTTCTAGTTTTCTAAGTTCCAATAAAACAAACCAGACATAGAAACTTAAATATTATGTGTTTTTCTTCCCTACCAAGGCAAAATATAAATATAGAGCAAAATACATAGAAACTAGAATATGGGGAGATATATCTTTTTCAAAAGGAAAGAGGATCAAAAGATTGGAGGGAAGAAGAAGGGGGAAAGGACAGGAAAAGAGAACTGAGCTCTGTGCATTCCCCAGTGTGTGCTAAGGAAATGAACACTGACAAAAAAGAACACACATTAATTTTTAAGAAATGTATTTTGCTTATATGATTTAAAATTTTCCCTGTGTTTTAAGTGATTTATAGTGAGATAGAGATTAATAGCTTTTACAACAACAAATATACGTGTGTTTCTGTTATAAATTCAATTTCATCCTATGTAACACACACACACACACACACACACACACACACACATATATATATATATATATATATATATGCATTATATATATGATGCTTCATTTAATCTCCTAATATACAATATATTCATACCTATATTTATGGCTAAATTTGATCTGTATCTTTTCTGTATCATTTTGTTCAGTTATAAGATTAATATCCCTGATATATATGAGGTATGCTCCTATACTGTTTGTCTTTTCTCTTCTCTTAAGAGGACATCTTAAAGGTTTGAGGAGGACCAGGGATATAGTTCAGTGGCACAGTACCTGCCTGGCCCATGTGAGGTAGCGAGATGGATTTCCAGTACACACATGTACACACTCACACACACGCACACACACACACACACACACACACACACACACACACACACACACACACACACACTTTCCCTGAGTACCTTTAAAATACTCTGAGCTCAAATAGTACTATGATGTGATGTTTTCAGCTCTTTTGGGAAAATCTCCAGTAGGGGAAATAGATGGATTGAATGGAATTTCCAGTGCTAATTTTTTAAGTAGTCTCCACACTGATTTCTGTAGTGGTTGCACCAGTTGGCATTCCCTCCAGTGGCGGAGAAGGGTTCCTTTATCCCCTGCAGCCTCTCCAACATTTGTTATTGGTTGATTTCTTTATAATAGCCATTCTTTCTGGAGTGAGATGATATCTCAGTGCTGGTTTACTATGCATTTCATGATGTCTGTCTAGTGATGTAGAGTATTTTTTTCATGCATTTATTAGCTTCTAGTATTTCTTCCTCTGGGAAGTGTGTGTTTATCTTGGAAGCCCATTTCTGGATTATGTCTATCCATAAAAAGTAAAGCGATATTAATATGCTGAGCTGTAAAAGGCTCAAGTAAACAGCTTCTGACATTGCAAGTTGTGCTGATAACCCACTACTGTTATGGATTATTAGAGTGTATGTACAGCTACTTTCTCTTAGGTCATTGAGAAGAAAGATTTGTACTAATAGTGTTTATACAAGATATCAAGTTTGCATCTTGTACTCTGAACAAATACTATGAGGACAACAATGTGAAATGTATTAATTATTAGAACTGTCCTACAAAGTGTTCTGAAACTGCCTCATTGCCATTTCTTTTCATTAAAATTAATACAAAAATTCTCTGACCTAAGATTTGTTTTCTAGTGGAAAGATGGTAGAGGACTTTAAGGAGTACAGTACAGTTTAGTTACCCAGTCTACTTTGAACTAATGTCATTTATTTTTAATCTTGATGTATATTTTACCATTTTATTTAAATTAAACTATTGGGTGAACATTATTTATTGATGATATTCTCTTACTTTGGAAAATTGTGTAATAATATTATGGTATTAGATTCCATATCCCAATGTCAATATTCTCTGTTTCTTTTTCACACATTATTCCTAAATGTTATCCTTTTTTTTCTATTAGGTTGGAAGTTAGAAAACATTCCAAAATTGTTAATGTTCAGTGTTTCAGTGTGCTCTTTTCCCCATCCCTATTTTAAGTGAGATGCTTTCTACTTTAGTTTGTGGTATTATTCTGACACAACCACTTTAGTTCTCAAAGAACTGTTCAGCTACCTGCTGTATATTCTGATGTGTAATAGTAACTTTCGTCTTAGCTCAAGTGTTATCTAATTCTGCTACACTGACTCTTACATTATCACACAAGCTTTTGTATGTAAGGGCCTTTGCATTTTCTGTGGGGTTTTCTTACTTTCAATGACTCTTTTCATTACTATTTAGTTCAATAATGCAATCTGTGTAAATTCCAAACTGTAAATGTGTTGATGCTTACATTGTGAGCAATTGCAGGTGACTTAATGTAAAGGTTTAATGTAAAGCTTGGGATGAGGTGCTGAGTGCAGTGTTTTATGTAAGTCATTTACATTAAGCATACATTTTGTGTTGTTTAAATTTTATTTGAGTAATGACATGTGTGATTGTTCTCAATATTTAGGAAAATAAATATGTCAACATTTTATATAGTGAGCAGGGATTTCGAAACATTTCCTGATTCTATAAATATTTTCAAGACTATTAGTTTCATGCTGGTGGCAAATGTATTTTTCTCATAAATGGAATATAATTGTTCACTTTAAAATTTGTTCCATGTGAGGAGTGTTTTGTTTATTCTTTTTCAGTATTACATATCCAATAATTAGATGTGTTCCCAGTTTATAATAGATTTCCATAAATATCTGAGGATAGACTAAAGAATCAGCTTGGTGAAGTAAATGTTTTATAATGAAACAGTAAATTTATAAGAACTAGGAGTATTATTTTTTTCTTTAAAGACTTCAGGTATTCTTATAACACATTTTCATTAAGATGACAGTGAATACACTGAGATAACACAAATTTGCCTGTCATTTAATACATTTATTTTTTTGTATTTAGCATGCGTTTGTTATAGTACATAGTTTTATAAGTATAGGAAGATATAGCACATAGTTTTATAGATATAGATATGTACTTATAGCTTAGTTTTTTGCAGCTAATTTTTCATTTCTTTTTTATTACTTTTAATAAGAGATAACAATATTAGAGTTTAAAAACATGTTAGTAGCACACTTACAATAATTGAAACACAGCATATTGTTGTCCTCATAAAAGTTATACAGAGCACAGGGTGCAGACATGAAAAATTATCTAATCGATATTGGTTGAGAAAAGAAGAAGAAGAAGAAGAAGAAGAAGAAGAAGAAGAAGAAGAAGAAGAAGAAGAAGAAGAAGAAG
>PVJA010020899.1:0-36357 GCA_004027025.1 Myocastor coypus | reverse complement strand
AAAAAAAAAAAAAAAAAGATACACCCTTCTGTTTTTGAAGTTTCTACATTATACCTTAGATCATCTGTCAGGTCAAGGATCTTTGTACATTTATGTGCTTCTTTCTGAAAACAATAAACTTTGTGTGTCCCTGTACTCCCAAGACTTAGAGCAGTTCTGACCAGATAGGCAGTTGACACATGTTGGTTGAATGAGTTAATGCATTTTATTTCTTTGGTGATGCTCTATCTTGCTAGACATCAAATTTGCCTAAGGAGCTAAGCAAATGCATTCTTTAGGTGGCATTCTCAGAAATTACTATTTAGGGGCCCGGCGGGATGGCTCAGTGGTCTAAAGCGCCTGCTTGGGGAAGCTTGGGTGGCTTCAGGGACCGCGGTTCGATCCCCGGCACCACATGCTGCGCCAGTCCTGTCCTTGGGGCGGGCTGAGCCAGCCATAAAAATGAGTGAATAAATAAACAGAGGTTCTGAAACAAGAATAAAAATAATAAATAAAAAAAAATATTTAAAAATATTTAAAAAAAAGAAATTACTATTTAATAAGTGGGCTGAGACTCAAGTGTTGGTACCCAGGCACTAAAGTTACAGGTGATTATGCTTCTAGCTTTGAGAAACACTGAGTTAAATGAATAAAATAGGTATACCAGTACCTGTTCATTTGATCCTCTCAAGACTTTAGGGAAAGGAAGCAGGACTTGTTGTTTTAGCACATTAAAAAAAAAGTCTCAAAATGATGTAATAATTTTGCCTAAACCACAGAGATGGCCAGAGGCAGACTAGAAGCTGACTCTCTTCCCTTATGCTGTCTTCTAGTTTCTGGGCAGCTTCCTCAAGGGCAGAAAGTCCATGAGGTATCTCGTAATTCACTTAGCACTGGCCAACAAGCCGGACTGTGTAGCATTTGGAGAAACGTGCCTTAGCTCTAGCCATGGATAGTTTGTCTGCACAACAGCCTGTCCGTGTCGCACTTCATCTTCCACCTTTGTATGACACATGTGCCTTTCTCTCTGGGTGGGGCACTAAGTGGGACTTCCAAGTCTGTGTCTGGAGCGTGTGCATTCTAGTAGCTTTCGGCCAACCAGCCTGTTATACCTTGCCTCATGCCTGATCTCTGAAGCTAGTCTGTGTAACTGATTTTTTCCTTTCAGTGTCACCTGTAGTTTCTTTAAGGCTTTAGTGCTAATGTTTGACATTTGTAACATTGTTTCTCCCTATGCAAATTTTATAGTCTGTGTATTTATAAAAGAAAACAAAAAGAATCATTTAAGAGGTTTTGGAGTACTTTACAGTATTGACACTTAGCACAAGATAGGCTGGGAGCACACAAAACCAGAATTTAAAAAAATTGGAGGCAAAGTTCATAATGAACAAAAGCAAATCAGATACTGAATGCTGAGCTTGTAAACTTAAATAACTTAGCTAAACCCTCCCTTCTGGATATAAATACCATGAGAATTATTATAAGATAAACTAAAGTAATACATATTCTTTATAGTAGTATTAATATGGTAAGCACAATAACAGTTACCGAATGATTAATATGTGCCACTTCCCATATGTCAGCTTATTTAACCTTCAGGACAACTCTGTGACCTACGTACAGTGCTCCACTTCCAATTTCACAGATGAAGGCAGAGCAGAGAAACAACAATTAAGATACACAGTAAAGGGGTAAAAATTAGATAGGGCAAGGTTGATGGTCCATGTGTACAGAAACCATCCCATGCTCTTAATTTAAAATTAAACCAATGTTGTGCATTTTATAGAGAAAGATTGCTATTGTGCCATAATGCCTATTCTTCAGTGTTGTTGTGTTGAATGCCATTTTACTACTGAGTAATTTGGAATGGGAGGCAGGGCCAAAATAATCCCCAGCTATTAGGTTTTCCATGAGAGCAGTCCACAGGACAGAGCTGGGGTATCTTGCATGCAGCAACCAAGTCAGTGATAATGAGGATATTGCAACAACTGCATTATCCTTCTATGAGGTGCTTAATGTGTACTTTGGCTACTAGTGATGACTTCCATATGTGGGTTAATGGCTTGGACTTTTCTAGCAACTCATTCTCCCAGCAAAATTCAGAATCTCCTAAGTTTTATGGTATGGCCTGAAAACCTCCTTATGCCAATGAGTAGGATATCCTCTAGTAACATCCACTCCTTGGACGTCCCACCATCTTCTACATTGCCATGCCAAGGACGAGCTGGCACATACCACACACACCCAAGCCATAGCAGTGCCGTGGGATGGTTTCTTGCCACAAGGGCCGTGTAGAATAAAAATTCTGCTTAGGGGGCCGGGGACAGAGCTCCAGGGCAGAAGTGCCTGCCTGGAAAGTCCTGAATTCAATCCCTGGTTCTGAAATGAATGAATGAATGAATGTTCTGCTTAGTTTCAGAGATCTGTATACTGTTCTCTAGTGCAAGTCACATAAATTGAGGATCAACAACAACAAAAATTAAATCTGGTGGGAAATGATGGCAGGTCCTTGTAATCCAGGCTATCCGGGGGGATGAAGGAAGAGGACCACAAGTTTAAAGCCCACTTGGACAACTTCACGAAGTCTTATCTCAGGAAATAAAGAGGGTTGTGGATATACCCTCGTGGTAGTACTTGTTTAACATGTATGACACCCTGGGTTCCACCCTCAATACTCTCCCCTTCTAAAAAAAAAAAAAAAAATTATATGAAAATATGCCCAGACTTTATCATATTTAAAAAATAAGACCACAGGGCAGGCTTGGTGGTCCATGTGTACAGCTATTCAGAAGGCTAAGTTAGGAGGAGCTTCTAGGACAGCCTCAGTAAAGGAAAAGGGCTGGGGTTGTAGCTCAGTGGTAGAGAGCCCCTGGCTCTTCCCAATACCCAGCCCAATGGGAGGAGCACACATTCTCATGCAGGAAAATAAGTGACCCATGGAGTTATAGATCTTCCTATAATTGGCACAAGTAGAGCAGTCCAGAGAGAGTAAAGAAAAATATCCTTGACAGAATGAGATGACCGTACTGGAAAGGTTGGATAAATACAGATGTAGAATCCAAACCATCCGGCAGGAGAAGTGAAGCAGGTCGCAAGGTAGAATCAATGCTCTTAAGTATTTGATGCAGTTGGCTCATGTTGAAACTTGAATACATGCTAAGTTATTTATGTGCCTCCAGTGTCATACCACTGCTTGTTCCCCAGCCTCCCTGGCTCCCTGGATATGAGCTTATAAATACGCTTTTCAGAGACAGTGATCTTGCATCTTTTTAAACCTCTAATAACAGTTTTACAATACAGTAATGAACAGCATGCTAATGACAGCTGTGCGTGGTAGGACGCATGGAAGTCTCAGCTTCCTTAGAAATACTGGAGTATCTGGCCGGATGTGCATTTCTTCACGCAGTGCTGTGGCCGCGGTGTCCTTCCTATACTCAGCAAAGACAGTGATAACGAAGACAGTGAAATTAAGCGCGTATAGTCAGAACCAGCTCCTAGGGCACAGTGTGTGGCAGGCACCGCTCTTGGTGCTTCCTTCTCTGGACTTCACAGCAGTGTTGTATAGGACTCCGTGGCACAGGAGCACAGAGAGCTGTAGTCCTTTTCCCAAGGTTCCAATGCTGGCAAGCGGAAGGTGAGATTTTTACTCTGGCTCTGGAGCCCATGCCATTGGCTTCAGGATCAGCTTGAGCATGCAGTTGTCTTGCACTGACCTTCAGGTGTGTGGATTCTTGGGGCTTACTGTGTATCCAGGCTGGCCTCCCAACTTGCGGGCTTCCTGCCTCAGCCTCCCCCAAGTGCAAGACTTTCAGGTGTGCCCGCCTGTGCCTGGCTCCCGGCTCATTTATATATTCACAGGCAGAGTGCAGCTGGAGCGCGGCTTCCTCGCATTCCCGCTTGTCTGTGCTTTCATCTGTAGTCGCCAGCTCTGGGTGGGGAGCCTGTGCCTCTTCAGATCTCACCGTGTCCAGTGCACCAAAGCACTCGGTGCTCTGTCCTCAAGTCACCCTGCCTCTGTAAACAGTAAGGCGGCTGTTTGGAAATTGGGTGACCAGGGAGCGACAGCTACCAGGCCGAGGTGCTTCTGGGAAGGGACAGGCAAACTAGGTTAAGGCCACTGTGCTCAGAGCCTGAGGATACCTAGGAAGCCCTGGAGGGGTCTCGCGTGAAGTGAACCTGGGAAGACATTGTGCTGGTTTTTGTGCTTTCCTATGGTAGAAGATACTCATGTATATAGTGTGTGTTAAATATTGAATAGTGACTTCATTTAGGTAGGAAAAACATGTAACCCAGAAGGTAACAAAATAAAGCATACCTTATTTGTTCATATTTCTTTTCCATTTTCTCCCTGCCGTCCTTCCTTCCCTCCATTCATACATCTATCCATCTGCCCTCCCTTCCCTACTTTCTCCTTCCTTCTCTCCTTCTTCTCTTTCTCCTTCCCTCTATTCATCTTTCATTCCTTCCCTTTCTCCCATCCTTCCCACCTCCCTCTCTCCCTCCTTTTCTCTCTCCCTCCCTCTTTCTCTCCTTCCTTTCCTCTCTCCCTCCATTCATCCTCTGTGCTGTCCCTCCCTCCCCCTCCCTCCCTCCCTCCCTCCCTCCCTCCCTGTGTTTGATCAGCTCCATGGGTGCAGTGCGTGGTCACTGTCCCCAAGGCAGGCACATCATGGCAGGAGGGCATGGCAGAGCAGAGCAGCTATCACCTTGGCAGCTAGAAAGCACAGCCCTTTGTTTATATTCCAGCATTTCTTGCTCTCAAGCTAGTGTTCTATGAGGAATGCAGTGGCTCTTGCCTATGTCCTATTCTTCAGTAAAAGACAAGGGCTGTCTCTCTCCCCCAGGCATCTTGGCAGGTGCCGTGCCTCTCAGCTCTGCCCTGGTAGATCTCAGTGTTCACTAAGTTTGACTAAAACACTTCAATGAGAACTGGCCTTTTCCAACTTGCTAGTTAGAGTCCTCTGTGCATACACATGCACAGCCCCCAACATATATTTACTTAGATCAAGGACATTCATAATTATTTTAACTTTCTTAGTAAGTGGGGCAGTTGATGTCATCACATACAGAAGTTGAGTTATTTTATTAATACTCACTTGCACTGCTCTCTTGTAGTCACCAATAAATGGGTATTAGTGGAATTCCTGAAATAGCTGTTCACTGTGAGATTAACTGCCTCTAGTTCTTGTTCCTCACAAACTCAGACTAATGGCTTATAAGTGCAGTGCTTTTCAACCCTCTTCACGGCGAGGGACTTCTCAAACGCAATAGTACCTCTTATATGGGGAACTGGGTAAATGGCTGAGGCGCCTGGCTGCCAGGGACTGAGCGGTGAGCGCTGCAGTCCACCTGGTCCCCTCCCAAGACACCCAGTGCCCCCCCCCCCGCAGGAGGTGCTTAGGCAGGGATGGTACGTTGTGGATGTCTCGTGGTCCCAGTTTCTGCTGCCGTTGTTCCCTGGATCTTCCAATGGCAGCCATGGTTCTTGGAGCCACCAAGGTCCGTTTCGTGTTCTACAAAAGAGTGCTGTTCCTCTCCAGCTGGTCCCCTTCTGGATCTAGTTGTAGAAGTGGAAAGAAAGGAGTAAGCTCTCAGGGCGTCTGCCACGTGGGTGACTCCTGCCTCTTCTTTTTCTGTGCCCCCTGCTGCCAGAGAACTTCCCGCATGCACTTTGCGCAGTCAGAAGGAAAGAGGCCTCAGAAGGTGTGGCTTCTCGGGCACGTTTCTGGAAAGCTCTAGGTTGTACCTGAGCTGGCCTGCTAGGAGAAGATGCCTTCTCTGTTTCTCCTACTCTCAAAGCACAGGCACACATAGGTAAACTTCAAAGTTCTTTAAAGATATTTTCTTCCTCTCATTTGCGCTTAAATATCCCTTCTCCACTCCTAGTGCGTAGTGGAAATAAGATGTGCTTGTTTAAAAATACGAAACAGAAGCAGCAACAGGACTAAATCCTGCAGTTCAAACCTCAGAAATGCCACCTAATCCGCCCTAGCGGGCAAATTCAGCGCTTCCTACGCTTTCTTGAGATCATAGAACTGATGTTTTCCATCCCCTTCCCCTCTCAGGATTGGTCTGAAAAGTGAAAGGGGACTGGGGACAGAGCTCAGCAGAATAAGCGCTTGCCTGGCAAGCACAGGGCCCTGAGTTCAATCCCTGGTTCCGGGAAGAAAAAAAAAAAGTGAAAAGACTTTTCATGTGTGACAATGCTGTGTCCCCTCTAATGGCATGAGGTAACTGAACTTGTCACTGTGTTCCAATGAGTCCACCAACTCAGTGGCAGTCGCTGGTGAGAATTCCCGGCCCAAGTGAGGGGGCACAGTATCCACAGTATCGCTTGTGCTGGCCACGCTGACCCCGGTTCCTCCTCTACCTGCCTCTCCCTCCTGCAGAGCAACCTGATCCACTACCTGGGGCTGAGCCACCACCTCATCGCGCTCAATTTTATCATCGTTTCTTTCGGCAAGAAAAGCGCGTGGTCCTCTGCGCAAGTGAAGGTGACCGACACCGACTTTGACGGGGTGGAAGTTCGCGTGTTTGAAGGTTCTCCAAAGCCCAGCGAGCCGCTGAAACGCAGTGTCGTGTATATCCATGGGGGAGGCTGGGCCTTGGCGAGCGCAAGTACGTCCTGGTCACCTTCTTGGGCTTGGCATTGATTTTGGCTTTCTCGGTACACGCAGAATAGAGGAGCATTTGGCCTGCATCTCTTGGACTGACCCACATAGTCCCTGCTATCCTTAGATATAATGGTGAATGATCAGATGATGTAAAGATAGATTTTTTTCTTTTTTTTTTTCTTTTTTTGGTATTTTAGGGAAGGGTCTGCAGGGTGTTCAGGTTCTCACTATTAGATCAGACTCGTAGTGTTCCACCTGTTGTCAGCCTCCCAACATTTACAGCATTTACACACAGATGAAGTGTGTGTGCCTGAATGGTGTGGATTGCAAGATCCAACCTGGACTTCTCTCCTTGCTTTTTTTTTTTTTTTTTTTATTTGTTTCAGAACCTTTGTTTGTTTATTCACTTATTTTTATGGCCGGCTCAGCCCACTGCGAGGACAGGGCTGGTGCAGCATGTGGTACCGGGGATCGAACCACAATCCCTGAAGCCACCCAAGCTTTCCCAAGCAGGCGCTTTAGACCACTGAGCCATCCTGCCGGGCCCCCTCTCCTTGCTTTTGATTGATTGTTTCTGCCAGAGGAAGAGCTGGGCTGGAGGTCTGCATTTCTTAAAACATCTGCTCATAAAGTTCCCTGGAAATCCTGTAAATAAGGATACATTAGACTCTCTGTTAGCACAGTACCAATCCTAGTTTATTGAGGAAACAATTAAGGGACTAAATTCTTGTACATTAAAGTTGGTTCTGTAATAAATAAATAAATAAATAAATAAATAAATAAAAATAAAGTTGGTTCTGTAAACTGGGTATGGTGGCACACTCCTATAATCCCAGAACTTGGAAGACTGAAGCAGCAGTCTTTGAGTTCAAGGCCAACCTAGGATAGATGGAGAGACTGTATCTCAATTAAGATAAAATAACCTGTTGTTGGTTCTATACCTACAGACCTTTGAGTACTCCTAGGAAAGGTCTAGTGCCTGTGTGTTGGTTTAAAAAAAAATAACAGTCTTCAAATTAGCAAGTTTCTGAATCACAGGAGATAGGGTATTAAGAAAGAGAACTTACAATGCCAAAGTGAAAGCTGCTTGTTGGTGGCCTTTTAAAGAAGTACACTCCTTTGAAGAGCCACAAAATCAGAGTTAATTTTTTGTGTTTCATTAGTTAAAAATATATTTAAAACTGATATAGTATGAAGTTGCTTTTCATTATATTTTTGCATGTTAGCAGAAAGCAGTAATTTTGCATTTGTTTGTGTAACTGTTAATGAAAAACGTACACTGGCTTTTAGTTATTTGCTTTTATTATTAACTCTTAAGTCTGACCATCATCCACACTTAGCGAAGTTTAAGAATGGATGGCCTTGGGACTCGCGTTGCAGTGACCTCACCCTTCATCTCTTCTAGAAATCAGGTACTACGACGAGCTGTGCACAGCAATGGCAAAGGAGCTCAACGCTGTCATTGTCTCCATCGAGTAAGTAATTGGTGCCAGTCGCAAGAATGTTTTATCAAGAGAGTCTGTGAAGGTTCAGAAGCTTTGTTTTGGAGGTAACTAGTTAGGAGGTGAAGTAGAGCCAGAGAGGGCCGGCGAGATAGCTCGGTGGACTAAGCACCTGCTTAGGCAAGCACAGGGACCAAGGGTTTGATCCCTAGTACAACATGCTGTGCCAGCCCCACCCCTAGGCATGCTGAACTGGCCACCGAATCTGGGCATGGTGCACGCCTGTAATCCCAGCACTGGGGAGGGTGAAATGGGAGGATCACAGTGAGACCCTATACCAAATACATAAAAAAAAATAATAATAATAAAACAGAGCTAAAGGGTGATGGTCCAGTCCATACTTCTAACTACCTAGGAGCTGAGGCAGGAGGATGTCAAGTTCAAGGCCAATGAATTATAAGTGAGTGAAACATCCTTCATTCAAAGGAACATAGTATAAAATTCAAGTCAAGAGATGGAAAGATTTGCCCATGGACACTGAGAATAATCAGAAAAGAATGACTGGTTTTGATTAAAATGTCTTGAAGTTACAGGTCAAGTGCCTGCTTTGGCAAGTGCAGGGACCAGGGTTCGATGCCCAGTCCTGCTGTGCCGTACTGCCCCTGCCCCTGGCCTTGGGGCGCACTGGCACTGAGCCAGCACCCAAGTCAGGGTGTGGTGGTGCCCACTTATAATCCTAGTGCTGGGGAGGCTGAAAACAGGAGGATTACTGTGAGTCGAAGCTGCATAGTAAGACCCTGTATCAAATACATGAAAAATAAATTAAAAGTCTTGAACTAGCTTTAATAATACCTTGAGTTACCTTCATATTTTAGTTTCAAAAATTTTAGGGAAAGGAAATAAAGTCCAAATATAGGGCTGGGGAGATAGCTCAGTGGCACTAGTACCTGCCTTATAAGCACAAGGTCCCAAGTTTGATCCCCAGCTCAGACAAACAAAGAAACTAGATACAATTATATGCCTTTTTTTTTTTTTTTTTTTTTTTGGTGAGGCAGGGTTTCACTGTGTTGTCCACACTAAGCTCAAACTTGCAATGAGCAATGTTCTTCCTCCCTTAAACTTCTAAGTGCTAAGATTTACAAGTATGCATCACTACATCAGTAGTTACCTACTTCTTTTAAACTAAAAAGTAACCAAGACGTTGAAGAGAATCCCACAGCCAAGAAATGGAAAGATTACTATTTTAGAATTAGGTTCTACAGGGCCAACAAGTTGGTCCAGCAGTTTAAAGTACCTGCTTAGGAAAGCTTAGGCAACTGCAGGGATTGCAGTGTGATCCCCGGCACCACATGCTATGCCAGCCCCACACACAAGGCAGGCTGAGCAGGCCATAATACAAAAAAAAAAAAAAAAAAAAAAAAAAAAAAAAAAAAAAGAGGTTCTATAACTGGGACTTTGTAAGTAGTAATAGTTAGTTTTAAAAATCTTAATGTATGCCAGGCATTGTGGCGCACGCCTGTAATCCCAGCACTCAGGAGGCTGAGGCAGGAGGATTGCTGCGAGTTCAAGACCAGCCTGGGCTACAAAAGTGAGCTCAAGGCCAGCCTCAACTGCATAGCAAGACCCTGTCTCAAAAAGACAAAAAAAAAAAAAAAAAAAAAAAATCTTAATGTATAATAGTAATCATTTTAATGTTCTGAGTTGTCTACCAGTTTTTTTTTGTTTTTTTTGTTTTTTTTGTGGGACCAGGGTTCGAACTCACGACTTTGCACTTGCCCAGCAGGCACTTGTGCCTCGGAGCTATCTCCCCAGCCCCTGTCTACCAGTGTTTTTTAAGCTACCTTTTTGGGATTAAAAATAACTCTCTAGGATGCCAGAGACAGAAAAAAGCTGGAGATCTAGCTCAGTGTGAAATCCCTGGATTCAAACCCCCACACCACAGAAATTACATCTATCTCTGTCTATCACCTTAACCTATAATGAGCCTATACATATATGTATACATATACCTATAAAATAGAAGAGTCACCTAGGTGGTATAGGGAACTGAATCCAGGTCAGATTGCTTCCAAGATCCGTGCACTCTTTGATCCAGTGCCAAATCGCTATTGAAGGAAGTGGGGCCCTCTGAGGGAGGAGGCCCGGCCACACTGCGTCCTCCACGTGCCAGGCCCCCAGCTCATCAGGTCTCTGCTTCCCTATGCCCCGCTGCCAGATCCTCTGGCATTCAGAGCTCACCTCTTGCCTCTGCTCCAGATCTGAGGTCTCA
Organism: Myocastor coypus; assembly: GCA_004027025.1. Classification (NCBI taxonomy): domain Eukaryota; kingdom Metazoa; phylum Chordata; class Mammalia; order Rodentia; family Myocastoridae; genus Myocastor; species Myocastor coypus. Next base: position 26,053 of record PVJA010020899.1, on the reverse strand, counting down.
GAGAATCTTTTCTGATCTCATGATAAGAAGCCCCACAGCCACACTGAGTGGTTCCCTGCACACTTACAGCTCTGGAGCCTTTCTGTACTCTCCCCAGCCTCTCAGCTCACACAGGAGATCTCAGTGAGGTCAGGTAACCCAGAAAGCTTCCAGGAAGGGATTGTGCCTTCCGGCCAGGATGGCTGACCAGAAGAAAGTGGTCTGTTGTGGAGTGAAGCACCCAGCTCAGTGAGTAGGCCTGAGAAAGCACCAGGCCTATTTCACTTGGCACCGTGAGTGAAATGTGTTTCACGCAACTTATTTTATTTCACCTTATTTAGTGGACTCAGCCCAACCGGAGGGCAGGGCTGGCTCTGCATGTGGCGCTGGGGATTGAACTGCCGTGGTCCCCTGTGCCTGCCTAAGCTTTTTTTAAGAAACTAAAATTTAAAAAGGTTGCTGCTCTCATCTAAACTTTGCACTATGCCTAATCTCCATCACGTAGTATCCAGGAGTTTATCTACTGAGAGATACCATGGTACAGTGGCCAGGTACAGTTACCTAATTAAGTGAGACTCCAGCGAATCACTTAAACTTTGTGTACAGAATTGGTTTCAGAGCCCTTTCAAATATGACAGCTGGGAACAGAAAACAGAAATCTTATTCTAGGGTCCCTGGAGCCTATATAAAGTCTTATTGAGTAAATGCGTATGGAGCTAAAATAATAACATCAGAGCACTGCCTGGGATAAGTTTAGACAATCGATATACAGGGCCTTTAGATGTCTTAAAGCACTAGTCCAATCTGCAGGGTTAGTACAGTACTTGTAGGCAAAAGAAGGTAATTTACAAAACATACAGAAACACATGTTTGGAGCCTACCACGCATGCTCTTGCTTTTGGTCAGGCTCCAGTCTAGCCAATGGAGGGCTACAACCGGTGCTCCCGTGGAGATGCAGCGAAGGACATGGGAGCACAGTGATTCTCTTGAAAAGAATGTTGAGTGATCTGACTGGACGACATATTTCCGGAATCTCATGGCCTTAGGTCCTTCTTTGTTCTATTTCGTGAGTGCTGATGGTGCGCCTGCTCTGTGCCAGTTACTGGGCTCAGCTGTGGTGATGCATAGAGTAAGGTTTAATCCCTGTTGTCATCATCCAAATGAGAAGAAAGGCCATGGACACATGGTGTTTGGTGTCTCAAGTGATGGGACGGAGAAGGGGGAGGAATGCTGGAGGCTACCTGGCCTAGATTCAGTTTCCAGTACCACCTGGGCAAGTTTGTACCTAATGTGAAAGGTACGAAAGGCATCTCAGAGTCATGCTTGCTTTGAGCTCTGGAAGATCAACAGATCATATTTAGACGATGCCTTGCTTCTGAGAGTGCACAGTGGTATGGCGAGAAGGCTTGGGAGGAGGAGGGAGGCAGAGGGCACAGGATGCAAGAGAAGACAAATACGGGGGCTCGTGCCTCTGGCTGTGCATGGTTCTGAGAGTCTTCGGGTGCATGGTGGACCCTTGGCTCACTGCTCATTCCACCTCCCAGCAGAGGAGCTACCTTCCTTCTGCTGTTCTTTGTCCTTGGGGTCTGCAGCAGTGTACCGTGGGGTAGAGGCTTTGTGGTGTCATCAGTTGTGGCCTTGGGGAAGAGTAAAGGCTACAGAAGCTGACAGGCACAGGTGCGGACGGCGCTGGGCACAGACGCTCTGTGTGAAACAAGAACCAGGAGTTGGAACTCCTTTTTCCCGTCATGTCACCTATACTGGTGCCACCCGGGTTCCAGGACAGATGTAGCCATTGAGACAGATAAAGGCCTTCAGTTATAAAAACAAAAATAAGTAATTCCTGATCCACCTGATCCACTTAGTATCGTCTACAACATTGCTTGCTATCCACTAGGTGCTTGAGAAATCCCTGGAAAATGTTCACCTTATCTCAATCACGTGGATGTTTCCTCATTCACATACCTCAGCAGAATCTCATTTTAGCCGGGCGTGGTGGCGCACGCCTGTAATCCCAGCACTCTGGAGGCTGAGGCAGGAGGATCGGTGCAAGTTCGAGACCAGCCTGGGCCACAAAAGTGAGCTCAAGGCCAGCCTGAACTGCATAGTGAGACCCTGTCTCAAAAAGACACACACACACACACACACAAAAAGTCTCATTTTACACTGATAGGTGTGTGTGTGTGTGTGTGTGTTTTATTTTGGCAGAACTGCGGATTGAACTCAAACCCTTGTGCTTGCCAGGCAAGCGCTTATTCTACTGAGCTATTTTCCCAGCCCCTGACAGACTTCTAGCTTGTTAAGTAAAACATAGGACTAGAAACATAAGGCATAAAAAACAAGAAATGTGTAGGATCTTGTTTTAAAAGTAAAATGCAATTTAATAAAGTGTGTACATTATTAAATCCTACGAGAGCTCGACTTCCCTTTTTTCAGTGTGGAAAAGTGTTTGAAGTGTTTTTCTTTTAATTACTTTTTTACTACATTTGTGAACTGTTTTTATAAGTAGATGCCTTAGACCTTGTCACGTTCCAGCAAATGTCAGGGATCACAAGGTGATAAGGAGAACTTATGCCTTTACAAAGCTTTAAGGAAGATTTGTAATACGGACAGACAAGACACTGGAACACGGGTCTTAGCTTGATACCCATGGAGTTATAAGGAATAGGATTTCGAAGCTTATGGTTTATTCTATCTATAAAATCACACGAAAATGCAAGGTGGCAAAGTCATAGTACTTCTGGGAGGCACAGTGGCAGATACATCTGCATTAGCAGTGGTCCACTTAACACAATATGAAAAACAGGAAATGACAGTGACCTTGCTACGAATTCCCCCTTTCTCCTTGTCCTGCTCTTCCTCAGAGTCCTGGACAGAGAATACCCACTTAGCGCCCTCATTTGGGTACCCTTAAAGGTGGGCAGATTGCATTCTGAAGAGTTTCACTCCAGAGCCACAGCAGCAAGTTTGCTCAAAACATGCCTCTCTCTCACACCAACCATAGCAAACCTAAATGGCATCATAAGTAATTTAACGCTACAGAGAGAAAATACTGTGGCGTTGTGTTAGTCACTTTCCTATTGCAGAGAGAAAAACTGCAATCTGCAACGTGAAGGAGATTGATTTTGACTCATGGTTTTGGTGGATTTAGCAACGGTTGGTTGACTCCAAGGTGGATGCACCAAGAAGGAGGGGAGTCCTGGAGGGCAGCTGGGTAGTAGAGGCAAAGGCAAGGGAAGAGCCGAGGCTGAGAGCACACCCTCCCGGTGGTGCCTGCACCGCCCAGCCTCCCACCAGTTCCCTCCGTCAGCAGATTCAGTGGGGCACCCCATGATCTCACCACCTTCCAAAGCCCCACTTCTGAAAGGGTGAGATAGAGGAAGGTGCCTTTTAGACCTAAATCAGAACAGACTTCTTCTAAAGCAGTAAGCTGTTTGCCTCACTGTCATTGACTAATGGTTCACTCCTCTTGGACATAGTTATCTAATGTCTTGGCTCTGATTATACTAAAGCAAAATTTAAAAAACTGAGCTGTCTTGTGGCCAAGGTTTTTTAGAGTTTCACAAGTGGTGGTGTGAAATACCTATGACTGAAAGCCTCTGGGAGCTTTGAAGTCTGGTACCTCTCACACCTGGACCTTGTGGAGCTATCTTTAGCTTCTGGAACCACGTCAAGAAAGAAGGACATGGCACTGAGCCTTGCGTGGCTCCCTCTGCCCTTGAGGGTAAAGCAAGGTTTGCCTCTGAATGGAATGGAGAAGCAGTTTAGGTAAGCGCAGAGAGCCTGAGGACCACTGCTGTTTATATAGATAACTATTAGGAATGGTGTGTGTGTGTGTGTGTGTGTGTGTGTGTGTGTGTGTGTGTCCCTGTCCTTTGGTGCTAGGGGTTGAACACACATGGCCTCCATTTGTCACACAAGTCTTCTATCCCTGGGTCCCAGAAGTGGAGAACACATCCTAGGTGCTGCGTGTTGTTGAGGTAGACCGCCATTCTAGGCTCAGTCACTACATTTCTAGGACTGTCATGAAGCAGCTGGTGATGCTTCAAGGTGAGTCCTTGAAATTCTTCTTGGGCGGAGCTGAAAAGGGGGAAAAAGCTGAGAAGCAGTGAGACTTCCCTGCCTGCTGTGGACTCCACGAGGAAGTCATCTCCTTCTGGACTGTCACACTGGCAGGACATGTAGTGAACCCTGTCCTTTCCTCTCCCATAATGTGGTACACGTATCTCCCGGCTGAGATCATTTTGAGAGATAATCTCATTCAGCTCTCTTGGCATCCTGATCATTCTGTCCAGGCCGACCTCAAACTCAAGGTCCTCCTACCGCCCAGAGTGCTGGAATTACAGCTGTGTGCCCCTACATCCACCTTCTTTTTAATTTTCTTTAAATCTTTCTACTTTTCTCCATCATGGGCAATGCTATATGGCCTACATCCTACATGTAAATGATACAAAATACATCTTTAAACTTTGCTTTGAAAGGAAAAACATACATTGTCAGGTAGGTCTTATGAGCCCCACACTGGGCTAGGTATTTCATTTTGAGAATTTTGCATACCCAGTGAAATTGTATGAAGTATTTGATCTGTTAGAAACCTCATGGTTTTGAGATTATAGTGCTCTGATCTGTGTAGTTTTTAATGGTTGTGGATTTTTGTTGGTGTTTGTTTGTTAAGACAGGGTTTCATTTTGCAGTTCAGGCTGACTTGAACTCACTTTGTAGCCAGGCGGCCTTGAACTCACAGCAAGCCTGCCTCAGCCTCCTGAGTGCTGGAATTACAGGTGAGCACCACCACTCCTGGAAATGGCTGTGGTTCTGGAACACTGAAAATATCTTGAAGAGAGAAGCAGCATTGCTTAGGAAGTCATTCATGAAGGAAGACTGCAGCCTGGGCAACGTAGCTAGAAATCCTGTCGCAAAGTAAGCCCTAGTTACTATAGACAAGGCCCGTTCCCCTCACCCCTGAACCTGTGATCTTTAAGCTCACAGGTTGACTCAGAACTGAGTGAAACCCTTCTGTAGAACACTTGGCCAGGTGTCTGATGTAGGAGGAATAGGATGAATGATCCAGAGTGTACATATTTATTCAACTGATTGAGCCTTGCACCTGTGTGGGCGCTCAGTTTTGCTCGGCTGGTAGGAGGTGTGCAGAGTGATAAAGATGGGTGGCCCAGCCCGTGTTGCAGTGGCCTTGCCCCGCAGTCAGTTGGCAAATTGAGGCAGACATATGGATGTGCATACCTGTATTGGCTGCTCTACTTCAATATCAACAGTTTTAATAATCAAAAAAATCTTTTGACTATATCGCCAATTGTTTTCTTTTGAACTTGATGGTTTCTTTGGTTACGAATAGCCTATGAAATTTTGTTATACATCTCAGGTGAATTCAGCTACTTCAAAGGTTTCTATTACAGTAGGTGACCTGAGAAACATCTGATTTTAGTGTCTTTTTCCATCTATGAAAATAGTGTCCTTTTGTACTGAGTCAACAAACATTTCCCACTTGGTTGGAGGCAGGGTTAGAATATGAGGCTTCATGGGGCCCGGCGGGATGGCTCAGTGGTCTACTGCGCCTGCCTGGGAAAGCTTGGGCAGCTTCAGAGACCGCAGTTCAATCCCGGGCACCACATGCTGAGCCAGCTCTGCCCTCTGGGTGGGCTGAGCCGGCCACAATAATGAGTGAATAAACAAACAGAGGTTCTGAAACAAGAAAAACAAAAATTAAAAAAAAAAAAAGAATATGAGGCTTCAGGGCTGGAGAGAGAGCTCGATGGCCTAATCACTTGCCTGGCAAGCACAAGGACCCCCACTTGGGTTCCATCCTTGGTACCCCGTGCCATGCTAGTCCTGCCCCAGGCGTGCTAAGCCAGCCACCAAGCTCACTGCTGGGTAGGCTGAAACAGGAGGATCACCACGAGCCTAAGCTGTGCAACGAGACACTGTACCAAATGAGTTAAAAAAAAATAATAATAATAGAAAAAATAAAAAAGAATATGGGCCTTCAAAGGTGCCAGGACAATTCGTGAATCACAGTCTATTTTTAAGTGTTTACTCTGTCTGCTGAGCCAGTTATCAGTTGCCAAGATTAATTGGTAGCATGCCGTTCATTCATTCATGTAGCAGTACTGAGGACTGAAATCCGGAGGACCTACGCTCTAAACCTTTTTTTATATTTCAAAACTGACGCAGACCCTTGCTTAGTTGTCCCGGCTGCCTTCGACTCAAGTCTTCCCAAGCAGCTGGGTTGGTTAGCAGGTGTGTGCCGCATGTCTCCCAGGCAACCGGGACACTGCATATCATGATACCTAGGATATTAGTGACATAAATTTTTTTTTAATTTTATTTATTTATTTTTTTTCTTGTTTGAGAACCTTTATTTGTCCATTCACTCATTTTCATGGCCGGCTCAGTCCGTTCTGAGGGCAGGGCCAGCGCAGCATGTGGTGCCAGGGATCCAACCACGGTCCCTGAAGCCACCCAAGCCTATCCAAGCAGGCGCTTTAGACCACTGAGCCATCCCGCCGGGCCCAAGAATTTTTTTATTTTATCTTATTTTATTTTATTTTTTTCTTGCTTCAGAACTTTTGTTTGTTTATTTTTATGGCTGGCTCAGCCTGCCCTGAGGGCAGGGCTGGCACAGCATGTGGTGCCGGGGATCAGATCGCTCCTAAGCAGGCACTTTAGACCACTGAACCATCCTGCCGGGCCCCATAAAACTGTCTTTATGTTCACAACTTATCATGAAGTTCACCTCATTAGTCTAAAAATTAATTCAACTGGGTAATACTGAAGCAACGAAGGGATCCAAACCAGATGCTTGTGTGATGTCGCCATCTGGTGGGAAAGTGGTGTAATCCTATTTCTTCTGCCTACTGCGTAAAAAAAATTTCAGGGGAAAATAAATTTGAATAATTGATCATGACAGATTTTTAAAAATAAGTATTCTTATCTGCTATTTGGAACCCACTAAGATAATTTATCACTGAATTTAATTTCAAAATATATAATATTCCAGAAGTATCATTTGATTGTACCTGCCCTGAGTGTCAAAATGTCTAATTAGACAGCAAGATTTTAAGTGGGGGGGAAAAAATGGCTTTTTAAAGAGTAACTTTAAAAATTAGTTTCAAAATAAATTTTCTATTGCTAAGATAAAAATCAAAAAACCTGAGTTGAAATGAGATTTTAAATTTTAATTAGGTATTTTCGTACCTCAGCTTACTCATTTGTAAACTGGAATTGCACTAATTAAAAAAAAAAAAGAAAACATTTTAAAGGTTTATTGGATGGTCAGAGGCCCAGATCCTTTGTAGGAACTGAAAACACCGCAATCTGAACAACAGCCCCTGAGGTCCGAGAGCCTGCCCTTCAGAGGAAACACTAGAGCCCTGTAACATAAGACAGAGGAGTGGTGGCCCAGCGCAGCGTGCCAGGTGCTCCTGCCTAGCTGCTCAGCTGCAGAGGCCCACTGCAGCCACAGCCTCTAGTGGAGGCTCCAGAACACCGAGAGGCGCGCAGGTGGCTGAGAAAGTGCCGCACGCTACGGCAAGCAACGTGGGTACAGAACATGAGTGGGCATTCGACCAAAGCAGGACTCATATTCTCTGGGGCAGGACCACAAAGAACTCCAGTGTGGCAGAAAGGAGAGAGCTAGAAATGTCCAAGAGGCTCTGTCTCAGGCTGCAGGGTGAACTTGGCTTTCCTTTGGATGTTAAAGCCTCCATCCACATAGTGTGCTTTCTGGTGGACGTGTGCACGCGCTGCTTGCTGACCTTTCCTCTTCAGGTCAGCCTGCAGGGGAGCCCTTTGCGAGTTCCCAGGACAAGGGTGGTGTGGCCTGCAATGCAGCTCCCTCCCCTTCCTTGTGTTTCTCCCTTATCCAGTTGCTCTGCTGAGGTTCTTAGCACCATGTTGATCAGGAGCGATGATAGTGAATGCCCTGGTCCTGCTCCTGACAGACAAAGCGGTTTCAGTTTTTTCAGTGGGTTTATCTTAAGTAACTTCTATCAATATGACAAAAGGTCCCTCTATACCTCTTTCCACCTACTTCAGCAGAGTACAGTGTTATTTTATTTACTAAATAAGCTATGAAGAAGGACACATAGACTTATTAAATGAGAGGTCCGTGAAGCCATTGGTGCTGCCAAGTGGCCTAACCCAGGGGCACTGTGAACACAGCACTGAATCCTGTTTCTGTGCTAGCCATACTATGTGAATCGGCACCTGCCTATTTCTGTTTGCATTTTTTGGCAGTACTAGGAATTGAACTCAGGGACTTGCACATGCTTGGCAAGTGTTCTAGCAGTGAGCTACACTTTTGACCTTTGTTTTTGTTTTGAGATGAGGGTCTTATGTAGCCAACCCAAGATCCTCCTGCCTCAGCTTCCAGAAAAACCAAAACAACAGGCTGGTACCACTGCACTCAGCTAACACCAGCCTTTTAATTTAAAGTTTTCTTTTTGAGTTGTTTGTTCTGTGGCTTATCATGAAAACAACTTTTGCTAATAAAAAATTATTACATTTTTATTTATTTATTTTAATGTATTTAGTACAGGGTCTACAGGGCCTCACTATGCAGATTTTTATTTTTTATTTTTTTATTTTTTATTTTATTTTTTATTTATTTATTTATTTATTTATTTATTTATTTTTTGTATTTTTGGCACAGGGTCTCACTATGCAGTTCAGGCTGGCCTTGAGCTCACTTTTGTAGCCCAGGCTGGTCTCGAACTCTCACTGATCCTCCTGCCTCAGCCTCCCAAGCACTGGGATTACAGGCGTGCACCATCACACCCAGTCTTACTCGCTGTCTCAGCTTGCCTTGGGGGTAGGGCAGGCAAGGCAAGCTGGATGGAACCCGGCCCCTGCAATCTGCCTCAGCAGGCGCTTTAGTCCCCTGAACTTTCTGGCCAGCCCTAATAGTTTATGTTTTTAAACTAAGAAAATTTTCAAAATTTATTTTTAGATTTTAATATTTGTATTTAATGTCATATCCCCAGCTTCAAGGAAATTGGTCTTTCTCTTTAAACTTCCCATAGCTTATTAAAATTTGATGATGTCCTTCAGTGAATACCGTTTTTATCTTCACAGATACAGGCTGGTCCCACAGGTTTATTTTCCTGAGCAAATTCATGATGTGGTTCGTGCCACAAAGTACTTCCTACAGCCAGAGGTCTTGGAGAAGTATCAGGTTGACCCCAGCAGAGTTGGAGTTTCTGGTGACAGCGCTGGCGGGAACTTGGCCGCTGCCCTTGGACAGCAGGTAACACATTGCCCTGTAGCGCTGGTACGGAGAGTGTGGTTCCACCGAGTGGGTTAAGTCGTGCTGCCTTAGCGCTGGCCAACACACTGTGCTGCCTGCTAGCTACACAGCAGCTTACTTTATTTTGAGATAGGGTACCACTAACGTGACCAGGCTGGCCTGTAGCTCTAGATCCTGCCTCCCTCTCCTGAGTAGCATGCATGGACCTCCAAACCCAGCAGCAAGACGGCCCCTGGAAGGAAGGAGCAGCCAGCATGCCATGGGCCCTGCTCACAGCACACGTTAGCAGGGGTCTGGGAGCACAGGGTCCCCCTTGCTCTTGAGGGAAAGCGCAAATGCCAGCCCCGTCTCCTCCTCTTCCAGATCTGCTTTGCAAAACATGATGTTTTTGCTTGTATTCCATTTTCTGTGATTGTCTTCTCAGAACCTCAAAATATCGTTTCCCAAAGGAAATAGGAAAAGGAAAAGAATACCATTTTTCAGTGACTTTAGATGTCAGATTACACATGTTGATCTGAGTTTTACCTGGCTAGATTCTGTGAAAGCCATGTCTAGCTCTGAGAGTATTTAATGTTTGGTAGCTGTGCAAACTGAAAAGCAAGCACATATTCACCTTACAGATTAAACACTTTAAGACTAGTATTTGTGCTTTTTCACTCCCACATTCTTTTTGGCATGTTAAAATAGCATCTTCCATTTTATTTGTGACACACATTGTGTATTTTTTTCTCCTTTGCTTAATTATTAGGTACTGTAATGATTATTAGCTAATAACATAGAACTTGATTTTATGCGGCATGATCACATTTGCTACCCTTGTGTCCAAACATAGGTGTTAACATCAGGCAGACTTGGGTTCTAGTCCAGGCCCACCTCGGAGAGGTACTTGATAGGGGAGACTCCCACAGCTCTCTCCGAGCCTCAGGAATATGAGAGGAGCATGTCTGGCTGCAGTGTTGTTACAGGGACTCAGTGCAGTCATACTCCTGAGTGATTCTTTTTGCTGTTTTAGAGCAGTTGCCTCTTACCCAAGGACGGAATTTGAAAGTCCAGAAGGAAAGCAGGCCCCATAGTTGAGGTTAGCATAAAGATCATTTAGTTCCTTATAAAGCACAGGAGACCCAGCTAGTTTCCTTCAGGATGTTATATGACAAGTGTATAAATTGAGACAATAGAATTATAGGCATGCCATGTGTCTCCGTTAGTTACTCTTCTCGTTGCTGGGACAAATACCTGACACTCAAAATTAGGCAAGGAAAGGTTTTTTTAGCTCCCAGTCAGTGGAGGTTTCAGTCCATACTCAGCTAGCTCCAAGGCAGAGTGGCACATGGCAGACAGCAACCATTCATGGAGGTGGAAATGAACAGAGAGCGGGGCTGGGGAGATAGCTCCATGGCACAAGTACCTGCCTGGCAAGTGCAAGGTCAGGAGTTTGAACCCCTGTCCCATCAAAAAAAAAAAAGCACAGAGCAAAGGGAGTGACAACACTTCAGACAGCTTACAAGCCTCTCTCCCCTCCCTACATTGTAATGCATAATATCTGCCCCAGGGCACTCATGCCCATAATCCCAGCATTGGATCAAGAATCAATCACAAACTCCAGAAAGGGTCCCATGACTGCATTAGGCTTTGGGGGGACAACTAGACAAAAACCATAACAGTATGATGTACTCATAGTGATCAGGGTCACAGGTGAGCTGACGGATGCAGAGATGAGAGATTCACTTCCCTTTCCACTTCGGCTCCATTCTGAGGCATGTGCTCATCAAGTAGAATGGAGGCACATTGCCAGCATTATTGAAACTCTCCCTGATTACCAAGCGTTGAAGACTAAGTGCTCATCAGAGGGTTGCCTCTAAAACCCTTCGGAGTCTTGCTGTCTGTTCATTCAGCTTTACTATCCCTTTCCTCTGGATGAGCAAGCCTCGTTTTCTTTCCCTAGGAAGCTATTGCCTGCTGGGGCTTTGTACAGAATCAAATTAAATGAGGTACATAGATTATTCACCCATAATACCTACCAAGGTGTGTGCTCATGCCAAAGGATGTAATGGAAGTTAAGACTTCATGGGTCACGTGTCGTGGGTTCATTCAAAGCTATGAATTACAAACAGCATGGTTTCTTAATAAGCACCCAGCAGCTTGATAGGATAGTAGTGGTGGAGAAGGGTTTATTTTTAAACTAATTCCATGATATCATGCCTGGTAGAAATGTAACATGGATTCCTTTGACTGACTCAAAGCAATACATGAAGCTCCTCGTTAGGGTGTCCTTCTTATAAGAGAAATCATGCTTGGTGAAATGATGTGTTTCTTTTTCAGTTCAGTCAAGATACCAGCCTAAGGAATAAGCTCAAACTGCAAGCATTAATCTATCCAGTCCTCCAAGCATTAGATTTTAATACGCCTTCTTACCAACAAAATGTGAACACTCCCATCTTGCCCCGCTACGTCATGGTCAAGTACTGGGTGGACTACTTCAAAGGCAGCTATGACTTTGTGCAGGCGATGATCATAAACAACCACACATCCCTGGAGGTAGAAGAGGCCGCTGCCCTCAGGGCTCGTCTAAACTGGACATCCCTGTTGCCCGCATCCATCACAAAGAACTACAAGCCTGTGGTGCAGACCGTGGGCAATGCCAGGATCGTGCAGGAGATCCCGCAGCTGCTGGACACCCGATCCTCCCCACTCATTGCCGACCAGGACACGCTCCGGCACCTCCCAAAGACTTACATTCTGACGTGTGAGCATGACGTCCTGAGAGACGATGGGATCATGTACGCCAAGCGCCTGGAGAGCGCGGGCGTGGAGGTGACCCTGGATCACTTTGAGGATGGCTTCCACGGGTGCATGATTTTCACAAGCTGGCCTACCAACTTCTCAGTGGGCATGCGGACTAGGAATAGCTACATCAAGTGGCTGGATCAAAACCTATGAAGGGGTAACACCTCCCGAAGGCTCAAGCCCCTCTCGGCCTCCTGCATCTGTTTTGCAAAGACATGGAATTTTTAGTTGCTTAGTCCCCCGCCCTTGATACCCGTGGATCTTGGATTCTGTATTCTGCAGACTTGTAATAATCTAATTTTAAAAAGTGAATTTGAGCAAGGGCAGAAATAGATGGATTTGGTTTCCGAAGTGGGCCATGCTCTCTGTTCTTTGTTGAAGCCAACTACCACTGAGATCCACAGCTGCAAGATGCGGGAGCAGAGCTGGAGAAGCCTTGCGTCCTTCCTCCCGCAGGCGGCCATCTTTGCAAAAGAGGAGCTGGCAGGTGTGGATGACAGAATGGCCTTAGACGAATTCCAAAAACAGGAGCTCTCGAATTTGCTAGTGCTGGGCGTTGGGTTCAGAGCAGTGACAACCGTGTGCACTTTGAGCTCCATGCCGGGGACCAAGTGCCCATGCGTCTCTGTAGAAGGTTTTGTTTCCTATGGGAATTTTCAGCAGTGGCTAGAAAGCAAGACAGGCTTCTGAAGGATTTCCTTTCCCTTGAATGTTAATTTTATGAGATAGCTATCTTTATGTCCAGCTCCATTTAAATGATACTTGAAGGTTACTTTCTACTACTTCCATAAGAAAATAGGAGGCTGCATGCACTGGATCTGTGTACATTATTACACTTTGGTTATTGTTTCATTACATAGTCTCCATGGGGAAATCTTTTGGGAATAGATTTATTTAGATTTAGACTGATTTTTCCACTGTGAAATAAGTAAAACCAGACAAAGGAAACAACCTGTTGTTTCATAGAAATGCTCTGGCACAAATTACCAAGAGCAGCGTGCATATGTTTGATATAGTCAGGAAATAAAGTACATTTACTATTAATTTAAAATACTTTTCCCTAATGAAAAAATACCTTTAAAAGGTCTAGTCTGTTCTTAAAAACTCAACATTTTCACTTATATGGCTTTAAAATGTGACTATTTTGGTAAAATATAATCTATTATTTATTTTTTTAAGTTATTTAATGTTACTATATATAGGTAGCCTTAGGATTTTCCTGAACAAAACATCTGTAATATTAAAAGCAATGGTATTTTTAAAACTACCTTCAAATTATGTGCACATGTAATTTTATGGAGATAACATAGCAGTAGTACTATATAATGGGGAAAATATTTTGATATTTATATTAAGATACAAGATAAAATAGAAACTCAGCACCTCGTAAAATTTTAAGTTTATGCTGGTTGAGCATCCCTTATCCAAAAGCTGAAGCTTAAGAGTGCTCACATGTTGTCCCAAGTGGAAAATTCTGTGCCACAAAGATGTTTTTTAATACATTCGAAATGTATTGAAGAGACACAATTTTGCTCAATGTTTGAACCCAGGGCCTCACCTCATGGGCGGGGAGGCCTGCACTCTACCACTTAGTTACATCCCCTGTCCTTTTTATTTATTTATTTTTTTATTATGAGGCAGATTCTCACTCAGTTGCATAAACTGGTCTCAGACTCCGTACACTCCTGCCTCAACCTCCCAAGTACCTGGGATTACAGGCATGAGCCACCATGTTCAGCTCATACCATCAAAATGAGTTTCATGCCCAAAGTTATTAAAAATATTATAGAACCTTCTCTTCGGCCCATGTATGTGTGTATATATAAGCTTCACATATGAGTATATGTGAAACATATTAATTAGATTTGGGTCTAATTTCAGTATCTGTGCACAGATATTCCAAATTTAAAAGAACACAAAGTGCTTTTGGTCCCAGGCATTTCAGATAAGATATACCCTGTGGCTTAGGCTATTAGCTAGGACACACTGCTCCACCCTGTTCTTTGCGGTCAGAGGAGCCCTTACTCAGATCTTCCTGGTGAGGGACAGGTAAACATTGCCCACTGCTGTCTCCATGCCTCGTTGTATCCTTCCAGCCAAGTCGAGCAGTTCCAACTGAAGCTGCTGTAAAGTCCACACTGCCGGCGGGAACATTTCGGCATAAGGAGAAGCTGCAGTGGACAGGTGGGGCATGCTGCACTCCTTCCGGCCCCTCCCACTTCACTCCTGCCCACGATGCTTTTAGGGCATGCAGGGAGCAGCGTGACAGCGGCACGTAGAGAGAAGAAGGCAGACCCTCCCACTCCTCTAAAGGGTCAGCATTCCCCTGTGTAGCCATGAGGTAACAAAAATCTTCATACTTATCCTTCATCTATTGTAAGAGATAATGGTATTTTGTGAGCATAACACAGATAAATGCCACCACATGTGTCTTTGTGTGCAACTGTGTGTATAATGGGTGGGGGGAGATAGCTCAGTGGTGTAAGCCCCTGCCCTGTAAGAGAAAGGTCCTGAGTTCAATCCTCAGTACCAAAAAAAAAAAAAAAAAAAAAAAAAAAAATGCAAGTTACCTTGCTGATGAACCTAGGTTGAACTTTGGTGACTCATTTGTCATCTCTGGGTCCCTTCTCTCTTTCCTCTAAAATCAGAGCTGAGTTACCTGATCTTTGAGTTTTCTTCTACACAGATATCCCAACCATTTTCTCAGGTTGGACAAATAATATTGGTGATCTATTTATTTTTTTGGGGGGGTAAGTTATAATTTCATATACATAAATGCATCACATCAGTAAAGATTTGTTGGCCTAAGAAACCTAAATTTTAGTTCTCATTCTATGATATAGCAGCCTTCCTCATAGGACACTTTTTTAGGGGGGTTGCTGGGGACAGAGCCCAGGCCCTCAGCATGCTTTGCCACTAACCTACACCAACAGCCCATTATTGGTCTTGTGACACCATTGAAAGAATCTTAGTTCGAGTTTTTCTACCTCTAAGAGGATATATGATACAGAGTTCCTTTATCTTCATTTTATTTTATCTTTTGAGACAGGGAGTTTAGGTTGGCCTCAAACTCAACTTTGTAGCTCAGGCTGGCCTTGAACTCTCAGCAGTCCTCCTGCCTCAGCCTCCCCAATGCTGGGATTACAGGTGTGTGCCACCACACCCGGATTTAGAGTTCCTTTAAAAATAACATTTCCAGTGCCTGCTTCTGCACAAGGCCAGCAGGGCTTAATCTGTGGCATGTGGTGCTGGCCCTGATCCCGGGTGCACTGAGACTGCAATAGAGACTGGGCATTGTGGCGCACGCCTGTAATCCCAGCTCTTGGGAGGCCGAAAACAGGAGGATCACTATGAGTCTACCTAGTGAGACCCTGTAGACTGAATCCCCTGTTCTAAATGCATTTTTTTAAAAATGACATTTCCCCGAGAATTATAGCCAAATTCTGTTGTGGTTATAGACAACAAATGCTTTCAGATTTCGGAAGAGCTCTCAAATGAAAAGGGAATGGAAGAGGGCCGGCCTGTTTCTGAGTTCAGTGTTCTTTGCAATTTTATTCCTATGACAGTGTTTGTGCTCTGTAGTTCTTTTCTAGTGTCTAACTTTGTTCTGTTTTTGTATTTTCTGACGAAGTTGATAATCTTTTTATAATGTTGTTTGTGAAACAGGAACATTAACATATGAAGAAAAGACCCTGAAGTGCTGTAAAATAATAGTGAAGCATAAGTTAATCTTAATGTTTTGTCATTAACCTGTGAAGAACTTGAGATTATTGTACAACTATCTTGGTGGATATAATGTTTTATGCATGATATTTTAACCTTTGACTTTTTGCCTGTTTCCCACAGCAGAGGGAAGGCAGATTTTATGAAGGATTTTAGGAGCAAATATGTTTTGTAAAATGAAAATCCAGCAGGAGGTGGGAAGGTTTTCCTTTGTCTGGAATCTTGCTGGGAAATAAAGTGGCTCCAACTGGGACTGCGCCTCTTTTGTTTGTCCTCCTCCTCCCGCTTCACAGTTCCTGTTTGAGAGGCTGCCTTCTTTCTTCTGCGCTCTGTCCCTCACATCCCCACCCCCTGCCCAGATCTTTGCACACAGGATTCGCCAGCTGTCTTTTCCTCACCAAAAAGCGGTTCATTGCTGTAGTGGTCTGGGGATTTCTTAAGGAACAATGCAATACAGGACACATTTTATAAGATTATTTTATAATGAATCACTCAAAGAATCATGTACAAAGAGTAAAGGAAATCTATCCACACGTAAAGACCAAAGAACCCGGCTGAAGACCTGGAGCCTGTCGTACTAGGCTGCAGGAATTCGGCTGAAGACCCCGAGCCCTTAACACTGCCTCCCACAGGTCCAATTGGAGGCCTCAAGCCCATAACGATGTCTCATGCAGGCCCACCTCATGGATCTACACGGGAAAGGCCCAAAGCTCGACGACAACGAGGTCCTGAGCTCCTCTGACAAGGAGTGAATCTCAATTCATAGCAAAGCTATCATGACAAGAACCCCCAGCAGAATAGCCCGAGAGAACGAGCGGCTCCCTAGCCTGTTCCCTAAGAGCCTCTCCTCACCCCTTTGCAGCAGTTCTGCCTCTTACGCTGCCAGTGACAACACTCACGTGGGCCTCCCACCCCTAGTACCACGCTAGTTTGGTTCAGCTGGGTGTAATGAGCTGGCCACTGGCCGCTGACCACCAGTGGACCTCCCCCACCAGCACAGACAGCAGTTTCAGTGCCCGCTTATGCAAACCCAGAGCTTGGCAAGGTACCTGGATTTTTACTGAGGCACTCGTGGTTCTCTTAGTTTCATCACCCCACGTGTTCTCCTGTGTCACTAGACAACAAAGGAGCGCCATCGTTTGTCCCTCAGAGAAGGGCGTGATGTCATTGTGAAAGGCACCTCCCGAACTCTCAGGCCCCTCGCTGTTCCTACTGCAGATTCCGTGCCCCTCAGAGAAGGGCGTGGGCTAGATAGACTCACTTGCTCTCCGTGCCCACCGCTTCACGGCACCGCCTCCCCGCAGCCCGGGCCTGGCCAGCCTTCACCTGCTCCTGCTGTTGGCCCTTTTGCTTCTCTCTGAAACCTTACTCTTTTAATGCTGCTTGGATTTTGTTTCCTCTATGCCTCAGTGTAGGCTCCAGGCAATGGAGGTGTGTCTGTCTTGTTATTCCTGCTTCCTCAGCTCTTAGAGTAGGTACTTGGTGGACTTGGGAGAAAAGTGCTTTGAAAGAATTGATCCTGCTGAGAAAAATTCAACTTCTAAGAATCACAGTGTGATTCTTCTTGTGTCTTCTAGAAGTAATTTAAGTTCAGGTCAAATGTAGTTACTTGAAACTACTAAACATGTCCAAGCAAAATTAGATTAAGCCGTGCATTTAACTGCCAAATTTTAAATCCCAAAATGGTTTCTGAATGAAGATTATTTTTTTCTCCCCAGACTTATCTGCTCTTCATTTTTCTTGATAGCTACTGACAGTTTTTGCTGTGAATTAACTGTTACAAACTGCCTGAAAAGAAATGATCCATGTAACACTTCAACAGGTACTCCACAGAACCCCACTGTAAACACTCGAGAACTTTTAATGAGACAAAGACATTCTATAACTTTTAGGAGACTACCTTCCATTCTCTCCATTATTATCATTACCATTTTAGTTGAGAAAAAAAAATTCTATGTTCTTTATTCAGTTCAGTTCACAAAGCCAAGAAACAAAGGGTGGGGCATGGCAGCATGTACCTGGAGTCCTAATGCTCAGAAGCTGCAGAAAGAGGATCATGAGTTTGAGGCCAGCCTGGGCTATTTAGAGACACCCTGTCATAAACAAATAGCCTCAATTAAATTCATTTTCCTTGGTCACAGATTACTTTAAGTGAGCATGCTACCTTGAGGTAATGGTTTGCTAAGCTAAGCACATCCTCGCTCTCTACTTCATTTCCACCACTCTCATTGTGCTGGACAAAGTTAGGGTTCCCTTGTTGTTCTTAAAGAAATTCATTATTGGCTCCCCCAAGAATTCCCTGAGGCATTTCCCCTCACTTCCCTTACCTTAAGGTCACCTCTTCTCATTCCTCTTCATGCTGTACATGCAGTCAGGTCAGTCCTGTCTAGAAGAAACTCCTTTTGGCCTTTTACCTATATTTTCTTTTTGTTCTGATTTAAACAATAGTTTAAAAAGCTAATAAATCAAAACACTATAAGATTCTATTTCATCCATACCCATTTCCATGCACCCAGAGACAGTTTTAAAGTATACATCCTTGATATTGTTCGGGTTATCTGTTGCTGAGTAATGAAATATTCTGGTTGTCATGATGTAGATCAAGAGCCATTTGTTACTTGATGTTCTCAGACCATGACTTAGCTCTATGGATCATCTGCTAGACAGCGTTCAGGGGAGCTGCCTATCTGCATTCCACTGGATTTGAAGCCCTGGGAGGGCTCTGCGGGCCACTTTAGTTGCCTGTGGGCTGAGCGCCTCTGTCCTTTGCTCATGGCTTTCCCTCCTGAATTGGGATTTTAAGAGCCTGCCATCCAGCTACGGTGACAGAACATCCCAAGTGCTCATGAGCTAAAAGCAATGTAGCTAAGGCCCACATTTGGACATTACCCAGAATTACCTTGCTCAAAACGAATCCTAAACCAGCCCAGTTTCCAAGGGAAGGGAATAAACACTACACTCTTCAGTGAGAGCAGCGATAGAGAGCGCATGGCTGCCTTAATGTATCTGAGTTCCTGCCACAACTCATGGGTTAGAATGAAAATTTAATTTTGTATGTGGATGATAATTTGGAGAATTTCTCAGACTGTTTCTGGTCCTATACATTCCTGCACCTTTCTTACACTTTCCAGGGCTGGGGGCTGTAGCCTAAGCTTGTACTGCTGTGCATCTGACTTTGATCTCAGTCACGTGTCCGAGCGCATATTCCTCGAAACACCCCCTACTGGCCGAGCCAGCAGTAACTTAAAGGAAGAAGCTGCAGATGGCATACATCCAATCGCTGCTAAGCCTATTGCTAGCTCAAGTGTCCCTTGCTAGGGTTCCCAAAATGCCTGCAGCCAACCAAACCATCTGGCACGTGCAGAATCATGAGCGAGGAAAAGGTGGAGTGGGGAGAGTTAGAAACAGCTGCAAGGAAAAGGTGCTTTGAACTTTGTATGGTTTTTAAAAATCAGTGATCTTTTCCTTCCTTGTCATGGAGCTAGGGTCAAAGCCAGGATCTCATGCTCACAGACTGAGCACTGTCCTAGAAACTACGTGTGACACTAGACCCTCCATACCCACCAGTGGGTCACTTTGGTTCCAGGAAATAGCCCGTGTAAATGAGAGACCCTAAACTCAAGTGGATTTATTTGTTTTGTTTTGGAGACAGAGTCTTGTTATGTAGTCCAGGCCCGCCTTGAACTCACAATGTAGCCCAGGCTGGCTTCAAAGTTATGGTGACCCCTCCTGCCTCAGCCTCCAGCGCTGAACTTTGTAACTGCTCCGTGTTGAAGATGATTAGGGGTCGTTACTCGGGTTCCTCATCGCCCTGGACCCATGGTATGGTCATTGCTTACTAAAGGGCCTGCCTCCCGCCAAAACCACAACCCTTGACAAGGGGACCCATGTGCCTGAACAGCAAGCACTCTGAAGGACGACTGGGTACATTATTGTTTTTATGAAGCCACGGTGAAAACACAGTCTTCTTTTCATGATATGTGAAATTATGCACGGTAATATTCGTATTTTCTTGATGCTCGTTTAAATGTCTGCGTGCCTCTTCCAAGTTTTCTTTCTGCTACGGTGGAGTTCACAGCACTTGCCAGCAGAGGGCGCGCGCGAGTTGTCGGCATCAGACATCCCCTCTTCTTTCTGTGGTTGGAGATTTCTAAAAAAGAAAAGGTTTCCCTATAGTTTTTTCTTTTACTAGGTATAAAAGGTGAATAAAAGGCCGTGTCATACCACATCGAAAAATAAATTAAATGAGGGTTTTCTTTTTAATAGAGAAAATATAAAATCCTCACAGGGACCTGAATGAAAATGACAGAATTCTCAAAACGAACCCAACACGCCCCGTGGGATCCTTTGTGGAAACGTGACTCATTTCTGCGCACACTGCTATGCTTTTTTTTTTTTTTTTTTTTTTCTTAACATGTTTTTAATCCAAGGGAGATAGATCTCCGTCGTCCATTTGGGGAAAGGCGCCTCAGGGCTGCATCCTCCCTGCAGATGGCAACAGTACTACCCTGCGGCAGGCAGGGGGCGGCAGGGAGCAGAGGGTTCCCAGCCTCATGGTCCACAGAAACAGCCTTCAGTGGGCGTGTGGCTGACTTGCAGCCTTCCCTAATGAGTGAACTGCTCTACTCACAGAGAGAGCTATGTCAAGCAAACTTTGGGGAACCACTCCCAGGCCCAGCTCTTCCGGGGAACATCTCAGCCCATGTGGGCAACTCTTCACTGGTGACTTGCTGATAATAAAGGTTTTATTGATCTACATCTCTTATTCCACAGAAATACTCAAAGCAGCTTACCATTATGCAAAAACTGCAGTGGAATAGCGACCTAACAGTAGCAAGGTACAGCCAAAGAAAAGAACAACCACACGCCAGTTGGAAGACTCAGTTTCAGTGACTAACGTGGCTTGGCTCCAGGCGCCTGGGGGTCAAAGCCGAAAGTGACACCATCCCTAATGATTCAGCCTCCATTCAACAAACAAAGTCGTCCCACTCCATGAGCCATGGATTTTCCTTACGCTGAATTCTAAGAGAAAATTCCTAATGTGACTTAATGAACACTGTCTTCGATTATATTAAAGCAAACACAACAGAAAGTGTCACATTCATGTTTACGTAATGAACCTCCCCGAGATCA
The DNA here is from genome assembly GCA_004027025.1 of Myocastor coypus. Taxonomy (NCBI): domain Eukaryota; kingdom Metazoa; phylum Chordata; class Mammalia; order Rodentia; family Myocastoridae; genus Myocastor; species Myocastor coypus. Next base: position 5,172 of record PVJA010020899.1, on the reverse strand, counting down.
AAGCTCTAAAACTCACTGCATCCGTACATTAAATCTATGGAGGGAATATTGCTTGTTTTATTATTTGCCTGGAAGACTTTTAGAAATAAAGCTGTAAAGGACACTTTTTAAGAGATCTGAGTTAAACAAATGTTAGATAATATTAAAAATATTCCTTCGGGGGTAGTGATAATAACACAATCTGCTTTTGTTTTTTATATTGATGCTAAGGGGAAGAAATGAGATGTAAGTACACAGAAAAATTATGAAAGGCTATATAAAAACTTTTTGAACTGGTTACCGCTGAGGAATAATAAAGAAGATCCGAAAAAAGAAAAATTTAATCTTCCCCCACACCGTTTTCTTCACTCCGAAATATTTTATTTTTATAATGGCCGTGTATTATTTCACATTTTTAGATAGGAAAGAAAAACTAGTTTATCCATAAAGAATGCACTGTACAACATCTATGAAACGATTTAAAATATTTCCATTTTATTTTAGTCATGCTACAATTCATCTCTTTGGAAGTTACCTCTTGCAGGAAGCAGACATTTACCTATGCGAAAGCAAAGAGGGAGGTTATGGTAAGGATGCCAAAATTAGGGCTGAGGATACAGCTCTGAGGCATAAACGCCTGCCTGGCAAGTGCAAGGTCCTGAGTTCAATCCCTGGTACTGGGCGGGGGGTGGGGGGGGTGCTGTGGAGATGGCTCAGCAGTCTAAGCACCTGCCTGGCAAGCACAAGGACCTGAGTCTGATTTCTAGTACTGCACAGTCCCAGAACCCAGGGCATGTCATGCTGGCTCCCCAAACCAGGAGTGGTGGTGCATGTCTGTAATCCCAGTGCTGGGGAGGCTGAGACAGGAGGATCATTACTAGTCTGAGCTGCATAGCAAGACCCTGCACCAAAAAAAGTAATTAATTAATGGATGGATGCCAGAAATCTCCTGGACACAAATCTCAAAAATGGAGAGTTTAGTACAGGAAATTCAAGAACCCATGCTAGGTTTTTGGCTTCACAGTATATCCGGTTGCAGTTTCTTTTTATCTCCACAGATAGCCAATAGACTGGTTTTCTTGGCTTGCTTTGACAGGTGGCAATACTTTTGTACAAACAAACATGACCACCAGCTTGAGGCGGGGTGAAGTATAGCCTGTAAGCTCTTTAATAAATATGTTTCTCAAGTGTTGACCTGCACATGACTCACCCAAGGAAGTTCAAGCACAGACCCTAACATGGTGGGCCTATGCGGTCCAGAGGTTTACTTCCAGCTGACTCCCGGAAGCTGCTGGTCCCCCTTCCACATGAGTAGTGAGGTCTACTGTGCTCTCTCTTTTATTTCCTTTCCCTTTTTTCCTTCTCTTCTACCTTTTCTACCACCTCCCCCTTCCTCCCCTCTCTTCCTCCCTTCTACCCTCTCCTCTTCTTTCTCTCTTCCTCATAGGATCTCACAGTGTAGTCCATGCTGGGCTCAAATGCCTACTGGTCCCACCTCAGCATATTTCAGTGAAACAGGAATCTGACTGGTTGCTATTCAGCCAGTGATGCGGTCTGCATGCAGTCCTGCATGATCTAGATTATTTGTATCACAGGCCCACTTAGCCAGAGCTATGGATAGGAATAACGCCTCTAAGAAAAGGAGTATGAGTAACCTAGCTCATGAAAACATGGTTGAAAATTCTACCTTCATCTGCATCCAGTTTCCACAGACATGAACCAACCAGAAAACCCTCTCTACCTGTTCTAACAATCCAGTGTTAGGCACATCTGTAGGCGGTGTGCATTCTTCCTACGGCTTTGTGGCTTCTCACCAACCTGAACTGATGGAATAATCAGAGGCCCCCAAATGCATGATGCTGTCTCAGAGATGCTCCAGAACCCAGCAAATCCCATGTGGGACCTGGGCATCAGGAATTTGAAGAAAGCTTGTGTTTATTCTGATGTGCAGATACAAGCCTGTTTGAAAACTACTGGGTCAAAAAAAAAAAAAAAAAAGAAAGAAAGTCTGGGTCAGGGGCCAAGAGTGTGGAGGGGAAGTTCCTCACATTAAAATGCCTATGTAGCCATATGTGCATGATTTTTAGCTTTTAGTGTGTATTAGAATTCTCCAGAATGTGGGCTAAAACTAAGATGATAGCCTCACTCCTAACATAGGCAAAAAAAAATGAAAAACAAACAACAACAACAAAAAAAAAGGCAGAGCTCAAAAATCATTTGCATTTTGCATTTTAAGAAGTTCTCAAAAGTGACGCTACTGCTGCTGGCCCTAAGAATATTGTGAGGAGAGGCCCTGTGTCATGGAATGCTACTGCTGGGGACAGCCCGCCAAGACAGGCCCCGAAAGAATGTGTGTAAATATTTGGCAAATAGTTTAGAGCTCTAGAAATGTCCCTCGGACAGGAACAGAGTGACTCTCTGCTTTAAGAGAGGACAGCGTGTGGTGCAAGGCTGGCGTCAGCTGACCCCTCTTCCTGGAGAGGATAAAGTACTAAAACCAAAGGTTTCCCCTGTGGGCCTCCATTCTCCTGCATGTGTTTCCCACATTCAAAGCTGGAAGTGAGAGCGCCCTTCGCGTACTTCCAAGGCCGACTCTCTGGGCCCAAAGTAGGGTTGAGAGGGTAGGGAGCAGATCTGTAGAGCAAAGGGAAGTGTCTTAGTTACCTTTTACTCATTTCTGGGACAAATACCCGACACCAAAAATGAAGGAAGCAAAGGTTTATTAGCTCACAGTTACTGGAGGTTTCGGTCCAACTCAGCTGGCTCCAAGACTGAGTGGCACATGGCAAAGAGCAGCAGTTCACAGTGGCAGAACGGCAACAGCGGCAATGGAACAACCAGGAGAGCAGAGAGCAAAAGTACTAGTGTGTCTCCCTGTCTCTCTTTATATTACATTCAGGCTTTGTGCCTCAGCCTATCCACCTTAGGCCACACGCATAATCCCAGCCGTACTCAGACCGATAACCCCATCAGTACTAAAACACATAATCTCAGTGGATCATGAGTCAAGTCTCAAACTCTAGAAGTCCCTATATCATGATTTCATGAGGCTTTGGGGGGACAACTAGACATAAACCATAACATGAAGGTACCCAGTGTGGAGCGCACCTGCCGCCTGAGCCAACCCCTAGGACCTCTGCAGCCTGGGGATAACAGCACAGAGAGTAGGTGGAAGCAGGCACTGCTCACAGGCATTTCACAGACAAGCTGTAGGTCTCTATACTCTGTGAAGCAACTGCACTTAAAAAACCAATGGCCATGACATTCAGTCTTGGGTGGCCCTCAGCAGAAATCCCAAGGGCAGTTCCATCTCTGTCCAGTGGTTGGTTGACCTGGTTCAAGTTCATAAGCTCAGTGACTGAACTATACTACTACAAGCCTGTCCTTTTAAGTGTGAACTATTGTAATATTTCCCGCGTACTTCTGAGCACTAATTTTGACTTTTGGAGGGCAACACAGAACCTCATAAGCTATAATCCCAACATTTATATATAGGAGAAGACCTCCCGTGTATACAATGCCAGTGTATTGACCAATTAAGAAAAACAACTGCAAAGATTGTCCAGACAGAGAAAGGACATAAGTAAGCATCACACAAGCGCAGGTTTGGGATCTCAGAATGCTTCCTTCCCCTGTAGGCTGCCATTCTAGCACTTAGCCCTGATTTTAACAGGTAATGTTGCAGCCTCGTTAGCGCCTGACACGGTGCCTACATCTGAGGACCCAACGGTCAGCAAAGCACAGCCCGTGCCCTGCAGGAACTCAGTGTGTGAGAACGTGGAGAGCAGAAGAGCTAATGATAAGGATTTAGCTACGAGAGTAGCTACAACTGCTTCGCACAGTCCTTGGTTTATCAAAGTTTGTGGAGAAAAAGACTTCAGGGGACAGCCTTGCATCCTTAGCAATATTAGGCGGAAGGCACAGAGATTTGTCCAGTACCCCTTGGTGCCCACCACGTGTGCAGCCTCTCCCATTGCCAACTCCACCTACCCCGGGTGATACGTTGGTGATGAGCCTACATTAACACAGCACTGCCACGCACGGTCCAAGGTCCACATTAGGGATCCCTCTCAGTGCAGCACATTCTATAGGTCTGGACAGGTGTGCAGTGTCCTGGAGCCATCATTGCAGTATTACATCATTACAGAGATTCACTGCCCTAGAAAGTCCTCCAGGCCCTGTATGTCTATTCTATCGTGCTAATAGATGCTGCTCTCTCCACTAACCCTCCACTAGCAGCTACCTGGTTTATTGCTATTTCTATACTTTCCCCCTGGCCAGAATGTTATTTATTTAGGATCCTACTAGGCTTTTTAGATACATTTCCTCCATGTCTTTTCAGCCCTAGATCGGCCTGGTATGAGGGCTTCGTCACAGGTTCTCTCTGGAGGTTGCACTCCCTAGGGTCCTCTACACAGACCCTCCAGCAATTTTACCAAATAAAACAGTTCGGGTCTCTCTACGCTGGTACTGATTCTGGTGCAGATGGCCACTCGTGGATAGCTTGCCTCTCTGGCAAGCTGCGATTCTCTGTTTGCCTGGTGGTCTTTCCCATTTCAGGGGCAGCAGGATACCCTATGGCATCTCTTCCTTTATGGATGTAATAAGAGCTGTTGATTTTTGTTAAGATGCAGCAACAACTTCCAAGCTTGTTACATGCCAGTCCAGAAACTGCCAGGTCCTACCTAACTGTCTCTCTTTTCCTTTTCAAGTGGAACTGGGAAATGAAAAGGGGCCTCCTGAGAGCCAAGCAAGAGCTCAGCCGCTGAGCCCTGCCACTTTTCATGCTTCATCTTGAGGCTGAGTCTTGCTAAGATCCCCAGGCCTTGGCACCATGCTCCTCCTGCCTCCAACTCCCAAGTAGCTGGGGTTAAAGGCACGTTCCACTACACCTGGCCTACCAAAACCCTTTCTTTTCGTTTTAAAACATTGATCATATTGCTCTAACAATTTTTATTGCTCTGATTTTACAGATAAATAACTGAGTTTCAGGAATGTCAATTACTGGCTCATGACTGGGAGAGACAGAACTAAACAAAAGGCATAGGATGGCCTTCCCTACGCTAGCCACTGCTCTAAACTGCCAACTTAGTTTAAAAGCCATGTGGACCAAATATTAACTTAGCAAGCTGGGCGTGGTGGCGCACACCTGTAATCCCAGCACTTGGGAGGCTGAGGCAGGAGGATTGGTGC